>JAAFCF010005748.1:1905467-1928042 GCA_013389785.1 Helicorthomorpha holstii
ACACAAATATGAAAAATTGAACACAAATATGTAAAATTGGACTCAAAATGAACACTAATATCTAAAATTGGACTCTAATTTGGACTCAAATATCTAAAATTAGATTAAAAATGGACTCAAATATTCCAAATTGAACTTAAGATAATAACATGAGTTTGCTGGAGACTGAAGTTGGAACTAAACTGGAACTAGTTGACTAAATATATATAAATTTAGTGAGATTTTGCGCTAGATGCTTGTTTCATCCTACATTTTAGAATGGCTTAGGTGAGACACAAAAAAGGATGAGAACAAAAAAGTATGGCACAAAAAAAAGGTTGGGAAACACTGCTTTAGACAAATTCTGGAAATATAAAATTAACTATTCTAAATTGCATACCATGGAAGGAATTAAAAAACATTTTCCAAAATAAACTGATTAAAAAATGTGCAAAAATGGCTGTTTTCACATTATACGTTTTGATGTGACTTCATAATAAGTCGTTCTGTATATTTATCCTTGTAATTCTTGGAGTTTAATAGCAAAACTTTCACCCTAACCAAATAATTAGCTTGTCGTTTGTTGATTATTATTTATGCTTGGGTTGGTTTTATGGTAATTTTTTGTGTGCTGAAAATGTAACGTTAATTTTGCCTTTGTACTGTGCATTATAATTCTTAATGGAAATTTAATCTTCTGGTTTTAGGCACTCATTCCATTTATTACTCATCTACTGTAACTTGACTTTTTAATTTCCTGTTATTGATTAGAAAAAAGCGAACCAAAAGCAAGATTTTTAACTATGTTTTCATGATATTTAGAAGAGAAAAAAATTTAATTAACTTGTTTGGTATTTTGAATTGAAGATTAACGACAAAATAGCTTTTAAGCATCGAAAATATGAAGTTTTTCTAAACAAAAACATATAAACTTGATAGTATACCGCCCAGTTTTCATCTTTTCTTCTCAAAACTTTATTACCTCATAAAACGCCATGTAAAGTACTGTCTATTATTATACATTTTGCTTTTACTTTACCTTTAAGCGCAATTTTCAATCAAATTTTTTATACACAAATAAAGTTGTAATTTGAAATATAATAAAAAAAAGAAAAAAAGATGTTGCCTAAACGAAATAACTTACAAAACACACACACAAAACAAAAATTCCAAACCTTTTTGAATTAGTTTTGTATTTTACTTTAAAAATGTAATTTATTTCGACTCCTCCGTGGCCTGTTTTTAGCTGTAAGGCATCTGGTCAGGGCTCTTTTTGTATGGATATTGGATAAGATATCAAGCAACATTATAGCACGTGGCAATCTGAAAAGTATCAAATTGATTTGTGGATTTGTTCAACTCAATACTATCGCTAGCTTTTAAACACAAAAACTTGTGTGCATTTGTTTTACACTGTAAAAATTGGCAGAAATATATTGGATTGCATATACAGTACTCAGTACTGTACTTCTTTTATTTCACTGTACTTAGTTGTTTTTTTTTTAGTTTAGTTTTGCTATAAGCTTCTCGAGATTGTAGTATATTTTGTCAATGGTTTACATTTTTCTGTATATTTCATATACATTTTTCAGTAAAATATATCACACATATTTCGAGTTTATGTTTGGAAAGATTTTTAAATACTGTAGCAAATCAAATAAAAAAATGTCCACAATCAAATCAAAAAAAAAAAAAAAAACGGGCCACAATTTCTTTTATAATTTAAAGAAATTCAAATAATTTGATGAAGTTTTAATCATTGGATTAATTTCTAATCATTGGATTAATTTCTAATCATTGGATTAATTTTTAAAAATTTGATTTATTTCTAATCATTTGATTCATTTCTAATAACTTAATTAATTTTTAATAATTTGATTAATTTCTAATAATTTTATTAATTTCTAATAATTTTATTAATTTCTAATAATTTGATTAATTTCTAATAATTTGATTAATTTCTAATAATTTGATTAATTTCTAATAATTTGATTAATTTCTAATAATTTGATTAATTTCTGATAATTTAATGTACCTCAAAAAATGTGATCAATTTCCAGTGATTTTGTGAATTTTTAATATTTTGATCAAATTTTAATATTTTGATGAATTTATAATATTTTGATGAATTTTTAATATTTTGATGAATTTTTAATATTTTGATGAATTTTTAATATTTTGATAAATTTTTAATATTTTGATGAATTTTTAATATTTTGATGAATTTTTAATATTTTGATGAATTTTTAATATTTTGATGAATTTTTTATATTTTGATGAATTTTTAATATTTTGATCAACTTTTAATATTTTGATCAACTTTTAATATTTTGATCAACTTTTAATATTTTGATCAATAAATTGATTAATAAATTGATAAATTTCTAATAATTTGTTTAATTATTAATAATAGATGAGTTATTAATAATTTGACGAACTTCTAATACATTAATAAATTTCTAATAATTTGTTGCATTTCTAATAATTTGATTAATTTCTAATAACTTAACGAATTTCTTAACAATCTGACGCTTTTCTAATAAGTTGATGAATTTCTAAAAGTTTGTTTAATTTTGAATAATTGATGAAGTTTAATAATTTGGCAAATTTCTACTAACTAAACTTCATGAAACTTTTCCCATAAATTCAGGCATAAATAAATTACCGAAATAAAATATTAACCGAATTAAACCACGATAGGTTTTCAGTAAAATTCAATTAATAAACTCGTATTATGATAAACAATGTTACATGCAATCATCTGGCTTCAATAAATTGATATTTGCAACAAATTGTTTACATTGCTATATCTTGTTACAATGAGCTCAAGTAATATTAATATTCGGGGATTGGTATCCCAAAAAGATAGTTTGACTTCATGTATGATTACGAGCTGACTTTTTTTTAACATAAGAAAATTTCTAATTAAATCTCTCTAAATAAAAATGGTATCAGATTAATTTGCAAACGAGTCCAAGTTACTGGAGTTTATACCGTAGTTCGAATATAACTTTTTGCTTGTGTGTACACATACAAAGCCCATATTGCAGTGTGTGTGTGTGTGTGTGTGTTTTCTATCTAATTTTCTCGATTGGAGTTTTATATGCAGCAAAATTGGATGCCTTATGAAATAAAGCGCTAGTACCTTGTTTACTGATGTACATAACATCGAATATGAAATTTAATGTTTTGGGATGTTGAATTATAGTCAAGAAGAATAGGAACTCAGAAGATGTCGAGATGGAGATGAAGATGGGAGGGAAGAAATATAAAGATAGAGAGTGGGTGTGATCTTGATTAAAAATCACGAAAAGATTATATTGAGTAAAAAAATAGAAAGAAAAAAGAATGATGGAGAAAAGAAAAGAAAGGAGGAAAAAAAAAATTGGTATTTTCGCGTGTGTTTATACTGTATACATTTTCGAAAATTTGATTTTCATTTTTTTACATGTTGTCTTGTACTTATATTAAGCACTTCTCGATCGATCCCCTATGTTTTGACGCAATTCTATTATGGAAGTAAACATGTTATGTAATGGGTGAACGACGGAACTCATGTTGATCGTGTGAGATTTCTTTAATAGCGTTTGTTTTTCTTATTTTCTGAATTAGATTAAAACTGTAGCTGAAGTCTTATACGTAGAAAATAGAGGAAACGAGCCTAGGGAGAAAAAAAATAAATTGATGAGTTGCTTCGATTACCAAGCTTGCAATTAATGTGGTTAAGTAAAACCACTTTTTTATATAAAGATCTTGTTTATGTTTCAAAACAAAAATGATTTTTCTATACATACTTTCATCGTTTCTTTACTTTGATATTCAACAGTGTTTAATGAAGTTGCAAAATGCTCTAGAATCGATATTTCTGTCACTTGTATCCCTATTTTTATTTTTTTTTAAAGAAATACTGATTGATTTTTTTTTTTTTGTTATTGTTATTTATCTAGGCTGGTCATGTCTGTGGGGATGATAAAGATTTGATCGATGGGAAACCTACTGGTTCAGTAAGGATATCATTTGGTTACATGTCGACGATTGATGATGCTCAACGATTTCTGCATATGATCGAATCATGTTTTGTGGACAGTGGCAAAGATCAAGTTAACTATTATTTATCCACCCACTCGACATTTGATGAACTCAGGAGGCAAGAGAGTAGCGATGCGGATCAACGCTTGGAAAATACACTGTAAGTAAAAAGTATCCGAACTATGGGCCTTTTATGTGTGGCGTCACTACTAACTTAGTATTTGATGTCCATTAACAGCCGGAAACCATTATGGAAATCTCCGGACGTGGACGTTGAGATTGATGAAAGACGAAAATCTCATCATCCCAAACCTCAAAATGGCAATAATGGTAATGGTGGTAGCAGCAGTTGTAGTAGTAGTAGTAGTGGTGGACAACAGGATGTGATATCCAAATATATCGGTCATCAACCGGTTGAAATCATCTCCGAGCCGCCTATCGTCAACAAAGATTTAGAAGGCAGACAGGAAAATAAGTTAGGAGATTTGTCTTGTTGGTTTTCAAGTCTTCAAAGGGACCAACAAAGATGCAGTGGAAGCCACATAACGGCGATAACCCTTTATCCTATTAAATCTTGTGGAGGATTTGAGGTACGTGTCAAATAGGATCAATTTGAGCTCTGTTTACGTTGGTTCTGTTGCTCTAAAAATCCTAACTGATCAAAATTTTACAAGTAGTTTTCAACAAACCAATAACGTTCCAAATTCCGTTCAATTTTAAACCGGTGTTTGCATTTTTACAATTGAATTTTGCGTAATTTGCTTAAAATTAATTAAATTGTTACTGTATTTCATTTGCTAAGTTAAGTAACTAAATCTTAGATACCGAAATCTTTTTTTATTATTATTATTTTGTATGGATTTTTTTTAATTTGTTTGAATTTTAGCCTCAATTAACTTTAATAATAATTACATTTCTATGAAGGTAAACTCATGGAAAGTGGGTGCGAGGGGCTTCTTATACGATCGTAATTGGATGATAGTGAGTAATGGAGGAGTCACTTTGACGCAGAAAAAGGAACCAAAAATGTGCTTCATTAAACCAGAAATCGATTTGCAGAAGCAAATTTTGCGGGTGCATTGTCAAGGTACCGTACAGTAATTGGATAAATAGGGATATTTGATGGGTCCATCGGATCCAGCCTAGCCATACATTCATCTCAAAGACATCAGTAATTAAGTTCAAAAGAGGAAGAAAAAAAAATCCTCATTGAATGTTATGGTTGAAAATCCTATCAGTAATTACGACTTTATCAAGAGTTTTTGCTTTAATTACTCACGCATCAACGTTTTAATGAAATTATATTTAAAAATCAAGCGCTGTGGCTATGTCTAACTTTAACGCGTGGTAAAATGGTAATTGACTTTTCCACTAAGTTAATTGGCTATTGTACTGCTTTGTGTTTCAGGGCTTCCGTCTATTGAACTTCTCCTGGAAAGTAAGGGACCTGCAGATTCGCCAAATGTAAACGTCAATCTTTGCCAAACCAAAATCTGTGGCGAAAGGTGATAATTACTATTTTAAATTGTTGATTTTTCTCCTCATAAACTCAATTGTAAAGTTTGATTAAACGATTATTTTTTGTGCGACATAGAATTGATGTTATTGATTGTGGCGATGACGTTGCCAGGTGGTTGACGAAAGCCTTACAACGAGAAGACAATTGCCGTTTATTAAGACAGTGCAGCCATTCAAATCGAATCAAGAAATCGAGAGTAAAGAAAGACAAAGCTATAAATAATCAAGGTTTTGTACAGTATTATCATGTTGCTGCCGTTATGTGTACTATGTTTGTGACAAAAGTCGATTTGATTGTTGTATTAGGTGTAAACAAAGAAGACGATCCAATTAGATCCTCATTGTCCTTGGCAAACAAAGCGCAGTTTCTGCTGTTAAATCGTGAAAGTGCCAAATTCTTAGTTGGTCAAATGGCAGAAAGCGACATTAATAGAAACGGAGTCGACCAATTGCTGGCTCGTTTTCGTGGGAATCTAGTTGTGGATGGAATGCCAGCGTTTTCTGAAGAGCTATGGACTTCTATCGACATAGCTGGTCACCGATATAAGGTTTCTCTTCTCAAATGTAGTTAGTGAGAGTAATGATTCATGTTGTGTGGGGTTAATAAGGTTGATGGTATGTGCAGTCGATGTCAAATGATATGCATAGACCAGAAAACTGGAGTTAAATCTAAGGAGCCACTAGCAACATTGGCATCCATCAGAGAAAGAAAAGTAGGTCGTTTACAAATAATTAAAATATTAACCTTCTAATCCTCAATTATAATCCTTTATAGTTTACTAATATAAATAAAAATTGAGGGTCTAATAGGACAGTGTTTTGCACTTGTATTTCAGGAGATTTCACCATAAGATACAATAACGTCAATATTTTCTGATATTTTAGGATGTAAATAACTTTTAAATACTTGATTCGGATTAAATTACTTATACAAAAGGATAGATTAAAGAAGATTTATAAGTTTGTGCTTTTTTTAATCTTAATAAAGCCATTTTAAATTGGTAAGGAAATGGTGAGAAGTGAAATGTTGGTGGTGAAATCTTCGTCAACCAGCTCATATGACACTTGTTAATCGTTCAAATTGTTTCATTCTGGTTTTGAAGCTAACCATTCTTAAAAAATAAAATATTACTCACTGAACAGTTGATCGACAATATTGAAACTTCAACTTTCAGATGCAGTTTGGTGTGTATCTTAATTGCTCCTGGGAGATCACAGAACAGGAATTAATTACTATAAGTGTTGGGGATCCTGTCTTTGCATCATCCATGGGTTATCACCAGAACTAGACGTAATAAACTAGTATTTCATCAAGAATTTACATGCATTATTAATAATAATTCATTATTGTAGCGAATATACGAATGCCAAACCTTAAATCTCTTGAATTTAACTGGTAAAAATCATGCAATTGTAGAAACATCTGAAAAATTAAAACTGTTAGTTTCACACTCAGTGCCATAATAAGGACAGCCCAGCACACGAATGAGACTGAGCCAGTGCCAACAAACAGGTAAAATGGTAATTCCATCGTCTATCAAATTGACCCAACAGCACGAAGAAGTTAAGACACCCGACTAATCTCATTACAAAATATCTACTCGTTTCTACTAAACAATTCCCACGATTTTCGAAACAGTCTTCGAATATACTCATAAATAGTAAACTAGTCAGGGTTGATAACAATTAAAGTATTTAATGGAAATTCATTAGTTAATAAATACATTATTTTCATCTTCTAGAGTCTTTTTTCCTCCAGTCTAGAAATTCATCGTATTCTTGTTCATCAGCACTATCGTCGCTTGACTGGTTGCTGACATTAACATTTGCTCCTTTTTCTTCTAATTCATTTTTCTTTCTTAACAAAGCAGTTACTCTAGCCCAGTTGTTACTAAAAATTCGTATAGAAAAATCGACTTAGTTATTTTGATTAAAAAAAGATTTAACAAAATAGTTGTGTACTTACATTTGCTCGTCAACTTCCTCAATTTCTCTTTCTACATTACTTTCTTCCTCTTCTTCCGCAATTATTGCTTGTGATTTCTATAATAGTTTTGAGGTTAATAACAAAAAAACGATGCGACAAATTAAAAGTTATTTTGCTTACATTTGAAACATCAGCGATTTCACGTTGAAATTTTTCCCACTCTACGTCAGATGGATCTTTATACTCCACTTTTCTTACCTAAATAAACCATAAATACAATTTTAAATAACATCATTGATGGAATTTGCCACTAGTATAAGAATAAAACCTTTGCATCAATAACTGGATTATCAAAAAATCCCTCGGGTATCTCTGAATTATTGTTGGCTTGGTCTTGTTGAGTATCTTTATCATCATCTACTTCCATATTTTGATCGTCGAAAAAATCTAAATTAAACGTTTAAGAAATCTGTCTCAAAAACACAATCTCAAATTGCAACCGTATAATTTGCAAACCTGTAGGTAACTGCGAGTTCGATGGCAAAAAATCACTATCGCTTCCATTTTCTTCTAACGTGCTGCAAAATTCTCGTAAAGATGGTTTCTTACTGACTTCTGGTTTAGCGTTATTAACGTTGGAACCTTCAGAAAATCTAATAAATAAATCGCTTCTTGAAATCTAAATACTATTATCTTACCTTTAAGCTTTTTATCTTCATTTTGCATAGGATCTTCCGATTTTCTTTTAATAGATTTAGATGGTGTTGTTGGTACTTTAAAATCAGTTGGTGGTTGTTGTTGTGGTGGTGGATCTTGTTTAGATTGATGTTGTGGTTTTTTAGGGTTCTTCAGAGCATCAACATTCTATTAACAAAACGTATTAAAATTGGCAGTTCATTATAAATTACGATCTAGATGATAACTTACTTGTTTATGAACTCGTCCATTGACATGTGCTGGCCACAATATTTCATTTTTAACCGGGGAATTGCAAACTATACAAGAGAGCTGCCCGTCGATATATGTAATTACATTGTTAAGAATCAATTTACACTACGATTACTTTAATAAATTTCTCCAATGTGGAGCAGTTAAGTTAATGTATAATAAATAAAGGATATCTTGCTAATGGTGATTCGATCTTCTTCTGTTTACTTGACTGATTTTGTTTTTCTTTCATTAAACGACGCAGTTCAGATTGATTAGCTTTGCTCATCTTTATGCCAATTTCAATTCCTTTATGCAAAATTATCACAATCTGTGAAATGATTGATGATATTACTAAAACCAATTATGTAAAACAAACAAATGAAACAGCCAAAAATTACCTTGATTTTGAATGAAGCTGGAATATATTCTGAAGTGTTGATTAACTTGTTATTTACCTCGCTCTTCCACGAAAACGAATTTAAGACGAAATGACTTTGAGGGCATGATCTCCTGACTAGTCACAATTTCGTCTGTCGTTAATAGTCTTAAATGTTATTTTGTACGATTCATTTAGCTGTATGCTATTTGCTTTATTATTAAAATAATGTACATCAGTCCATTTTATTTTATGCTTAATTGGAAATCGATTGGAAAAAAAAATCGAATTTAATTTTTTAAAAATAAATGATAAAACTATGATAAAAACAACTAACTTTATCTGGCTTAATTTTATCGATCTACAGTACCGGTAATCGAATTAAAAGAGACTACAAGTAGACTTCTGGTGCAAGACGATTAGACGTTTAGAGCTTTAGACGTTTTCTTTCCGAGACTAACAGTATTAAAGCATGTTTTTAAGAGGTTGTTTTCACAGCCTTTAATGACTTCCATTCAAGAAACCTTTTTCTAAAACAGCAGTAGTGGTGATTATTTTTGAAAGCTGGTAGAGATGGGCGACTCTGCCTTTTTTGAGAGTCGAGTCAACAACGCGACGTTAAATATAGCGGATGTTTGCTGAGATCTATGAATGACCTACTTGCAGTCCGCTTATCGTCCGCTCACCTTAGCGCTCCGAAATTAATCCCAACAGTTTGCTAGCGCTCAGTGTAGAGTACGACTCATGTTTTTTTTTGTGATAAAAAGACTTTACCTACTATTAACTAACCTAACTTAGGAAAATGACTAAATTAACCTGACTAATTTAACCTAATTACAAAAGGAAAGAAATTATAAAAACTTCTTAATGGTGATTTTTCTGAAAGTAAAAGACGTATACCGATATTTTGTTAGTGATACGAGTAGTGAGCAGAAGTTGAGCTTAAGTTGTAGCACAACACGAAAGCTGTTTATCCATAGACCCCATGCTATACCTCCGCTATAAATAATGGCTAGTGAGTCAACAAAAAGGAGTCGACTGTGCCAGAGTCCAGTCGACAAGTTTTAAAGTTGACTCTCTATGTGACGTCATTTATAAGTCAAAGGACTTGTCATATGTGACGTCATTGAGAGAGTCGACTCCATCGTTTAGAGCCGACTCTGGAGATGAGTCGCCCATCTCTAGCCATTTTTCATCGCCGTCATTACCTCGTCTTCTGCCGCCACAATAACTCTCTCTCTCGGCTAATACCGACTCATCATTGACCACATTTTACGGTCACTAATAAGCTAATAAAGAAACTAAACCTTTGTAGAAATGTTTAATTAATACTCTTGTAAACGATTTCTTATATTATCATTCTATGGTATCTTATATGACATTCTAAGCGTCAACCAAAAACGTTCTGTTGTATTGGCCGATGGCGTTCGTGTCATAGGCGGCGTATAAGTTTACTTACCATTAATTCTTTAGTCGTTCTAGCTGCTCTCATTGCCATCTAAAGAGCTCAGCTGTAGCAAATTCCTTTTTAAATACTTAATCGATCATTAGTAATTATCAGTGATTATTAAATTAACTAATTTAACGTAAAAGCAATTCGTATTGCTAGTTAACGTTCTAATCGGCTTCTTTGCGAAAAATTCCCGCCAGAAAAAAGAATACTCAACCAAAATTGGCGGGCAATCTTTTTTTTGTTGTAATTTTGTCTTCATTACGTCATATTTACCAATCAGAAAGCAGAATTGCTCTTAGCAACATAAACAACCAATCAGAGTGCGAGTTACGAATTTGAGTTGACAAAATGATGTCATTGGAATGATCGGCGTAATCTTATGACGTCATATACCATATATAAAAACTATTGTTTTTATTAAATAAAATAATATTTGACTAACTTTAAGCGTTTAAACTGACTGATTGAGTGTTTTCATGGTGTTATTGATTAGTTATAAGCAGTTTGGACGTGTAATTAAAAATTTTTAATTTTTTTAATGATTTTGAGTAAAAAAGTTTAACATTGGGTTTATGCGTCTGAATATGTTTTTGATTTCAACGCCAAATTGAATTTCAAAATCAAAAAAGTGACAAATTAAAGCGACTTAATTGACTACCACTTATTTCTAACACTAAATTATACTCATCTATGCAATTGGATTATCGATTAATGTCGATTGAATTAGTTTATTTGAACTTTTAAAACGACGGTAAACCTTGTAGCCGAAAAAAAGTCACTTTCATCGGCAGAATGTTTGGCGCGTTTTCACAATTCCCGTGCTTAGACTTGTACCATAAAAGTGCTGGAACGATTTTCCACTCTCGCAGTGAAAATTTCCCATCACTTTTAACATAGGAAAGTCCATATCCAATTACCCAACACCCCCATAATTGAAATTCGACATAACAAGACGGCCATGGTGACGTAAAATGTAAACAAACAAAACTCCGCCTTCTTTATCACTAGCTTGATGTGATCACTCAAATTAACTGGTACTTGTAATCAATTAATTTAATTAATTAATGATTAAATTTATTTATAGCAAAAATGTTCAATATAAATCAAAGCTCTTAGTTTTTTATTAGACTATTATGCTGTTGATTTGAAGATGAAATTATGTCAGTGGTTGTGGTGACAACATTGAAATTACAAATAGAGATGTGCGACTGCCTTTTTTGAGAGTCGACTCAACAAAAAGGAGTCGACTCCATACAAAAGTTTACTCTCTATGTGACTTCATTTGCCTCTTAAGTCATCTCTAAAAGCTGGCTATATTATCAAAAATGTTATCAACAATGAGATACTTTGCAATTTCAAGTAAAACTTATATCCTCGAAAAGTATTATACTATTTCGCATCATTATTTAAATTTTATTACCATATATTTTTGATCATTAATGTTTCCCAGTGAATATGTGGAGCGAAAGATTGAGCCATAAATAAAACTTATTCTACTTTATTGTCAAATTTGATTTGTCTAACAATTTCGTATACAATTATTCCAACAGCAACTGAAGCGTTTAAAGATTCTATATTGTTGATTAAAGGAATTGTTACTTTGCTCCCATCTCGCGCTTGGGCAAACTGATAACACCGTTCGCTTAATCCACAAGTTTCTCCACCAACAATTAGCACGGTCTCGCTATTGGGATCGACTCGTAGTTCATCATACGATAAATCGTTGACGGGGAATTTATAAGTTCTAGGACGTCGAGTACGTTTAGGTGGTTCAAATAGTGGAGGACTTACGATTTGACCATCATCATTTGACTCGTACCAACCAGCATTTTCAACTTCAACTTTTATCGAATTTTCGTCACTGCCTTCAGTATTCACGTAATTTTCAGCCAAGTAAATATCTGATTTTTCGGAAATGTAATTACCCATCAACTGCCAATCAACATCATTTATAATGGGAATCCGAAAATGCACTCCAGAGGCTGCTCGCAATACTTTAGGTTCCCAAACATCTACACAACCTACGTAAACAAAAATTAACAAATTTGATCAGTAATAAATAAAATACATTCTGGTGCTTGTTAACCTATAACTGTTTAGTATTTAATAAGCAAGTTTATTAATTTAGTATTTGATGTTACCTTTAGATAAAACCACTTTCGAACATCCAGCAGCAACTACACATCTTAAAATTGCTCCTAAATTGCCAGGTTCTTTAATATTATCGCAAATTACCGTAAGTGGCAACCTTGACTCGTTCTTCTCTAAAATCTTCTTGTCTATAGCTCTAGGCATTTTAAAAATTCCTATATATTCGTATTAACACGAGTGATTATTGGTATCTCCAACAAAAATACAATTATTGCAAGTGTTTACCCATGATGCCGGGACATGTCGTTAAATCTGACCAAATTTTCATATGTTTATACATGACTTTATATAAATTTAGATATTTATGTCTCGCAAGTGGCAAGTCAACAATAAGTTCTTCCTGACTGAAAAATATCGCTTCAGGTTCAGCTCCGGCTTGTATTGCATCAGTAATCAGTCGTTTTCCTTCTAATAAAATCATTCTGTCCTTTTCACGTTTTTTATGTGATTTAGCCTGCATCACCAATTGCCTAAAGAAAAACAATAAGTTATTAAAAAGCTTCTTCGCAATTATTACAACAAAACTAACGTAAAAGTAGAGATGTTGTCACCAAGTTTGACGTAATGAGGAACTTCCAGTGAGACTTTCTCATCGTAGTCGTTTTTATCATTAGCATATTCACCAAATTTAGAGCGGAATTGAACTTTCTCCAAAGGTTTTCTGACTTTTTCTATCTTGGGTACCTTGATATCTTCTTCACCAGGAACTGTTACTTTCAATGGTTGACGAATGAATTTTCCGCGTCCGTAATTTCTCTTCTCAGTAACATTTAAAGCAGGCACGTTACACAGCAAAGAGTCGAACTGACAGATAGCGCAGTTTCGATGAAAACTTGTAAGAAATTTGTTAAAACCTCGTGCTACAATCATGGATGTCGCCATTTGAACTGCTATTTTGGTCTTCTACTACAGTAAATAGAAATAATAAACTAAACATAACCACGTTTTGCCACTCAAAAGCCGCTGGCTTTCTTTAGGTAAGGCATGTCTTTTGAGAATGTACATTGAGATACATTTGGCACGGAATACTAGCTTATAGCAATTAAATAGAATATCTAAAAAGTTTTAGAAATTTATTGCAATTAAATACCTTATTTAATTTACCAATATTATTATTGATTTTGCAGGCTGCGTAAGAATTTAGCATCACCTTATACTGTTACCGTATATAGTCCAGATGGAGGCTGAATTCAGTCAAAATTCAAAAGCGCTGCGGCTGAAAACTAGATTACAACAGAATAGCACATTCCCGCCGAAATAGATAGAATTCCCGCCGGAGTGACATTACTATTCTTGCGGATAATCATTTATGTTTTGATTAATTTTGATTGTAAAGTTACAATACCACTATTAACAATGCCAGGTTTTTTAAGTGATTGTCATGAGTTGTTTCACACCAGAGATTTATATGAAGTGCTTAATATACCGAAAGAAGCAACAGCAGCTGATGGTAAGCAACATGAATCACTACTACTGTAGTTTCATTAACTTTCGCTTCCGAGTTTTGTTTTTACCAGTATTTCATTTAGCATATTATTAATTATTATAGTTAAAAAGGCATATTACAAGTTATCACTGAAAGTTCACCCTGATCGGGCCGAAGGCGACAATCAACTCGCAACTAAGAAATTTCAGCTTTTGAGCAAAATCTATTCCATTTTGTCAGATCAAGAGAAACGTGCTATCTATGATGAATCTGGTAATCGAACTATATAAATTCTATAACAGTCAAATCTGTTGGAGAGTGAGAATTGCCTGAAAATAATCTACTATTAATAAATTACTTTAAACGATTATTGTTTTGCTTGCATTGTTATTGTACTTTAGGTGAAATTGATGACGAGGAAACTCCAGATAGAGATTGGAACGATTACTGGCGTTTGCTATTTAAAAAGATAACCGTCGAAGACATTGAGAAATTCAAGAAAGATTATCAAGGTATATCAATGTAATTAGCATTTTGTTCTCAATCAATAAATTTACCCGACAAATTAAAGGATCAAAAGAAGAAGTAACCGATGTTAAAGAAGCCTATGAAAGATTTAAAGGGGATATGGATAAAATAATTGAATGCGTTCCATGTTTTGAGCTAGAGGATGAACCCCGAATTAGGCAAATAATATTGGATCTTATTACAGAGAAAACCGTCCCTGAATATAAAACTTTCACTAAAGAAAAAACTCAGAAACGTATCCAAAGAACAAAAAAAGTATAGTTATCATAAAATTATAATAAAGTATTCACTTGTCAGTAATTCATAAATGGATTTTCATTATAGTTCACAAAAGAAGCGGCCGAAGCTGAGGCTTTGCAGAAAGAGATGGGTATTGGATCAATGAATGATCTTCAGAAAGCCATCATGAGAAGGCAAGAGGACAGAAAGGAGAGCATGGACAGCTTTCTTCAACAAATGGAAGCCAAATATTCAAAAAAAAAACCTGGAAAGCGTTCGCGGAGAGAAAGTGAATCAGAAGACAGTAGCAGTGATGCTAATCCGCGGCAGAAACGAAGTAAAAAGCCTACAAAGAAGCCAACTAAAACCACGAAAGTATCAAAATCAAAGCGCTCGAAAAAATAATTGCTATACGGAACTGTTAATCAAATATAAATATTAAGCGCGTAAAATCTCGTATTTGCTTTTGTTACTTGATAAATGACAATCGATTCTGTTTAGTATTCCCGGTTTTCCGTTTTATATATTCAGCACCGTCCAACCACTAGATGTCGTTGATTGAGATTTGTGAAGAGAACCGAGGTTTGAGAGAGGGAAAAACCACATGTTGCTACGCAATGTTTTTATGCTGTTTGTGTTTAGCGATATTGTACGGTGCTGGTGATTTCACGTCATTCACTCTCATGCCTGAATGTTGTAGACGTCAAAAGAGATGGCAAAGTTCGCATTAAATAGAACTTATCTTAAAATATTGAAGCTGAAGTGGTGATAAAACTCGTAACTGGTTCTTCATGAAGGTGCGTCAATGCAACAGCAACATCACAGGACTGCAAAGTGTAAGTATTGCCAGTGTGATATAATAATAATTATTATTGCATAGTGTAATTTTATAAATGGAATACTTTGAGAGGGGTTAGTCACCATCTGGTCTAAAACGTGTGCGCCACGTTCAATGTTTGTTCTTGTATTAAATATTCCGTTCGATTGAAATGAGGAATATTTGACATTTAACACATTATTTGCTATTTTTTTTGTTTTAAATTACGTTAAATGAATGTAAACATTCGCGTTATGAATGGCGGAAAACAAACACTTATCGTCTGTGATATTAAACAAATTCAGCGCTAAATTTAATTTATTGTCAATTAATAGCTTGGGCGGTCATCGTAATCAATGAATGATTTACTGTAAGTCAAAAGCAACAGTTGTTTTTAAACATTCCAAGTCTCAGATCTTGGTTTTTTTTCTCTCTTTTGACTTTATCCGCTACAATTCATACAAATCGATATGGCTTTCAATGTAATCATCGATTTAAAATTATATTAATTGCTGTGCCAGCCTTGTTTAATTCATTTAGATAATAATATTAGCTCCAATATACTCGTACACTGAAATTGGTTTTCTGAACAATTATTTTTTTTTAGCTTTTAAGAATCGCTTAACACGATTAACAATTACCAGAAACAATACATTTAAAAGCATTGTCTACAAAGCATAGTAAAAATGTAACCAGTTTGATTGATAATAATATTAATAATTGATGTTTTATCATATGATAACAGGCGTAGCCTTAACTGGTAAAGATGAGGTTATAAAATTTTTATTTCACGGTAACAGATATGATTTCAGAAGCAGACAACTGACTACTTCACGTTGATACTGTATGTGAGAATACATTTTTAATGCTTAACAATTTATTTTTATCTTTGTCATTGACAACCAAATATTCGGTAGTGTCATTGAACATTTTATATTCAATGCTATTCAAGTAAAATCGTTACTCGGTAGCATAATATGAAAATATTTTTATCTGTAGACTACACAATAAGGTATAGAAATCGATGCTACTTATAGCGAATGTTGGTGTATAACTTATAAGCAGTTGAAATTGCCTGTTATTGGGTTTGAGCTTTTGGAAATCTGTTCGATCATTTTTGCTTTTAAATTAACATTGGGGAATGTCGTAGGATAAACACTTGAAAAATTATTGCGTTTATTTCGATTACATTTCACTCCAGCCACGCCTTTTAACGTTATAAAATTACTGGAATAATAAGCAGATTGATAAAGTGACGTTTTTATTAAAACTACACTTACACGTAACTGTATTGAACAGTATTTTTTATTATTGAGGATGTTGTTGGCACAGTAGTCATGTCAAATTCTGAAAGTATCATATTAGTAGCGTGTTGATGAATATTCTGTAAATTTAACGTTTGTTTATGATCTAAAAATTCGTGCATGTCATGTTCAAGCATTAGATTTAAAATGTAATCTCTCAGCTTCCACCAAACTTAATCATTCTTTTCTAATAGTAGTTACTTGCATAAAGCAAAAAGCTTTTGTGTGTTATTATCCAGCTTGCATAATGAGCCACGTAATTCATGTAATACGAACGTACAATATGTTCTGTTTTGTACTTAATATGGCTTTAAAATTCTGTCACTAACATTGGTGCACTCTTAAAATTGCAGTTTTGTTTTTCATTCGGCGTATAGAGAGGAAGGAAATGTAATCGGCGGAGAATTTCCTTTGAAACTAAGTTAGTAATGGGATAGCATCAAATATCATAACAGTATTTTTAAAAATAGAATTGACGGTTGAGAGGCTATATAAAATATTTATGAAAGTTTTATACAATTATCGGGTGTGTGGTCAGCTTCTCTAATGGATAAGTGGTTGTGTTTTGCTCAGTTAATTTAGCAATCAGCCATAAATAACTTTGCTAGTTTGACACTGATGATAGTATCTTTTTGTTCTTCTATTAACCGAAAATAGCGGAATTGACAAAGTTGAGGAAACAACAGACGATTTATGATCTGTTATTTGGTGATCGACTTTATTTATATCGGGGAAAAACAATTTTTCCATTCTGGCTTGCATCTAGTCCGCAGCTGCCTCAATGTAATTGGTAAACAGAGATCTGGCGAATTAATGGATAGTTGAGTCATCTGGCAGGCAATATGCAATTGTGTTTCTCAGCTGTAACAATAATAATAATAGATAATAATGATGATCACGTACACGTTGTTAGTTACTCATAGTTTCACAGAACATTACAGAGAAAACAGTAGATTAAATTGATAATACGATTGATAAGTTTACACTGAATCCAATAAATTTATTTTATTTCTGATTAGTAGTTATCAGTACAATGCCATTGTCACCCAACTTCAGTTTCCAATATTACAAATTTTAATTTTTTTTGTTGATTTTAATTTAAAAAATAGGGTTTTTATAGTTTTTTTAAAAGTTGATTAAGGATAAGTGATCTACAGTATATCATTCTGGTTTTCAACTCTGAGGAGCACTATTGCAAAAACAAATTTAGCGGAGTACTCACAATTAATACTATTTTTTTGCCACTTCATTATTAATATGGAATGATTTGAAAACAACATTCACTTTTTACACCATTTTCAGGATAGAAAACAGTTAAAAGTCAGTATTATTATTTTTTCTTTATTTTTTGGAACTAAAAATCATTACAGTTACAATAAAATACAATAAGTTTAATGGGAAAGTTGTGCTTAATGTTGTTTATATATTTCTATGTTGGGACGTTTAAGACTACTCTGATTTCTTATTCCAAATTTCTTAATCTTTCTCTCTCTTTTTTTTGTGCTTTTTATAATAGAAATACTGTGAATAAGAAGTTAAAATCAAACTTTTGTTTAATTTTGATATTTCAGGATTTGTTTCTTAAATATAGTAGATATCCAAAATTCATACTAACCCATTTCAAAGTACAGTGGAATCAGTTTAATGCGAAATGGCCGGAACCGAAAAATTCCTTCATCTGAAAAGAATTTTGCCTTAAGCAGAACAAACAAAAACCAAAAATATTCTCAATAAAATGACATTTCTTAGAGTACAACATATTTAGAATCACTATTTACATGATATCAGAATCATTATTTACATCATAATAAATACAAAATTTACATTTCAAAATATTATGCATTTTGTGCATACAAATGTTTATATGCATTTGAGAAAAAAACAATGCAATTTTGAATTTGTTTTTAAATAAAAACAAATTAAAAATGTATTGATTTTGTACTTGTTTTTATAAAAACTTTAAAACTTATCAAAATTTTGATTTTTTCTACATTATCGCAGGAAATACAGTACTGCATAAAACTTTTCATTCGGAGAAGCGAAATTATTTTGTATTAAGCGGGTTTTATTTCGTGTTAACAGAAAACAAATGTATGGAAATGCCTATAATTTAGTTCGGGTTTTGTATTAAGCTGATTTTTGTATTAAGCGAGTTTTTATTAACAGAATTCTACTGTAACTAGTCTAATTAATTTAAATATAATTTTTAATTGCTAATTTTGTGTAGCACCGGTTGGGAAACAGAAAGCTACAGTATATAATTAGTCTTGAAATATTACACAAAAATTACTTGAAAACTACAGTATTTAAAAGTAGTAGAACATACAGTAGTTTACTAATAAATTTATTCTAGTAAAAATTTCTAGATTTGTTGTATAACATATGTTCTTGTATAACGATACATAAACATACAGTATAACCACAAAATAATATCTAACCACAAAAATGGACTGTTCATTAAATTAAAATATCTCACCATATGTTTACACCAACGAATATGTTCATTTGGTCGCTACGTGACAAAGGTTAATAATAATGTTTATTGTACAAAACTATCTGAAATTTGTGGATATTGGTAACACTTACTGTAGCTGGTGAATTATAGAGAAGAGCCTCTTTAAAATTATAGTCTGCTGGCAGATTCAATATACTTGTGTAAATGTTTATAGCTTTATCTGAAATTGACTTGAATTTCGTTGTACGTGAATATGCCCAGTGCAGTATGCGCGTGGGAGTTAACTCTGTAAATATTCGGTATTAAGTTATATAACAATATACCATTCTGATCAAAGTATTAATAGGATGGAAATGGTGTGGCTTGAATGGCGTTGAGGTTAACGTTTTGTGGGTTTATTATAAGTTGTTTACTTTTGCTGCCTTAATTCTACAGCCGAGCATGTTATTTTTACAAGCAGTGAAAGTTTAGCTTAATCATGGCTGAAAAATCAAAATCAGTATGACTTGTGTTCATGGAATTCATTGCTGGATGTGAAAGATTTGTTGACATCCGTAATGCCTATGTTGTTGATGGGGTGGGAAGAAAATCGATGGCCGACATGACATTCATCTTTATATTTGAAGACTTACAGTACGTGATACATCTCTTGAGATAAAAGTTTGAGTTGGATGTTTGCTGCTAAAATCTTACATGGGGTTGTTTTTTTTTGTTTCTTGTTTTTTACTATTAACTTATTGTGCAGTACCGAGCGTTAAGGGATTTTGGATGTTTGGCGATAGTGTTGTTGACGATGCTGCTGAAAACTTATATTATTTCTCGAAAAATTGTTTTTCTGCGCTTTTGTTTTTCGTGTGAATTTCATGCAAGGTGGAGAAATTAAACTATTTTTAGAAATTTGCAGTATATCGCTGCAATCGAATTTAGAAACAGGATGTACTGAAGTTTATTGTTGATTTGCAGTAATGAATAATAAAAGTCAGCACAAAATCTTAATAAATATTTCCACCATATGTTCGTGGTTTTTGTTGTGTGAAGTACTTAATTTTTCAGTAATAAGTGGATTAAGAATCAAAATTTAATCAGGTTCCGTTATTGAATTAGTTATTACTCTGATAACGATTTTATCTAGTCTGACATTTTGTTGTACATTACTGTAATCCTTGTATTGTTTATCAAGGAACATCATATAGTGATAGGACAGACGATTAAAGTTTCATTAAAGCTGAAACGTCTATGTTTGACAGAATTGTTGGTGAAACTTTGCTTTTACTACAAATAATTGTCAGAGAGAAATTTTTACAGTTACAGTAAGTCATGAGTGTAATATTTTATTTTTTAATCATTATTGTAAAAATTCATTAGACAAAAATAGAAATTTATAAAATTATTTTGAAAATTGTAAAAGCAGCACAAAATACACATTAAACTTGTTTACTAGTAATATGATACATGAACCGGTAGGAACCGAAGTATTTCTTCGTGTTAAGAGGTTTTTCTGTTAAACATACAAAAATATTCTCACTAAAATGACATTTCTTAAGATATGATTTTTGATATATTGTTATACCGTAGATGAGTAAGGAAAAATGTTACAACTTAGTATCAAATATTTGGATGGGGAAAAAAGCATAAATTATTCAGGGTTAATTTCTCATAGCTATTTTTTCCTTGGGTTTATTTTTATTCATCTCACATACCATTCTCGTAGATTTAAGCATCAAATACGTGTAACTTTATTTCGGAAATGTCAGTGCAGTTAATCGATTGGTGACTTTAATTTAAAATTTTTATTTATTTTTTTATTCACGCGGTTTAACAAGGATTTTATACTGTATATTAAACAAATCGTGTAACTGATAATGTTATTTAGGCGTTTAAAATCGAGGCAAAACTGGTTATATTATTGAGAAGTATATCATGTTATGTGTAAATGCTTTGCTGTCATTACATTTAAAATGAGTCAGCTATGTATTTTATTGCTGCGTTTTATGCATGACTGAAATATGTGTACCGTATGCAAATTTATTTTGTGGATCGTTTTGCCTCTTACCCTTCCCCCCTCCCATTCACCTGAGATGGAGTTTAGTACCTTTGAATAGGTTGCCATGGATACACTCTCATTTTATTTTTGTTAACTCGTGCAGTTTACTTGTTTGTTGATCCAAGAAATAGTGAAATGGATTCCACTAAAACTTAGGAAAAAAAAAGACTGCAGTAATAAAGCTAATATTGATATACAGGAAAAAATAAAAAAAAAATTTTTTTTTACATTTAACTTTGACAAATGCACAGCGAATTTAATACATATCGGTACTTAATCTATAAATTCCACAAGCAAATTTATTATTTAGTTAGCAGAAACTCAATTAATAGTTTTAATCAAATTTGTTTTATACTGTACTTGGAATTGCAATCAATTTGCAATTTTTTTATTGCAATGTGCAATCAGATTAAATTTGATAACTTAATGTATTTTTTTTATGAAAATCTGGCAAATAATTGAATTTTGTTTAAAGTTTTGAGAATGTGGTAAATCTAACTACTGATTTGCTTTAAAACAAGATTAGTTTTACATTTTAACATCAATGTAATTTAATATTTTTATAATTGTATAGCTTTATATTTGAAACTGTTATAAATTTTATTTTAATCTGAATTTATACACGGATTAAAGTGTAGCTTTAAAATATAATAGCCTATTTATCATGTAAATTGTTCATCTACAAATGCATGGTACTAATTAAGCTCTTAGTTATACGATGTACTATAATGTTTAATTTGCATAAATAAGTTATTACAGTTGTATAAGTTGTAGCTATAAACAAGAAATGGCGCAGACAGACTATGTACATAACGATATTGCAGGTATACTAAAGCAGTCATTAGATTTTAATCTGATTTTATTTTAAACACTCATATTAATTAGCAAAACAAAAACAGGAAAACACAGGATGGTCTGAAGAGTTTGTTTTACTTTTATGAAACAAAATTTTGTATATTGCAGTGTTTTCTAACGTGGGGAAATTCGATTGTGAAGAGGGCCAATTCGAAAATGAATTCAAATATCTAAAATTAGACTTAAAATGGACTCAAATACTGTATACAAGTGTCTCAGAGAACTATTGCATTACTTCATATTTAGCTGGATATGAATTAATGCCATAAATTATTTACTGCTAAAACAAAATAGGTTGCATATAACAAAACGGGGATACTTAAGTCAACTAATTTGGACTAATGTTTTTCAACAAGCATCAAGTGCAAAGACCTCGCTAAATTTAAATATAATAGCTAATAATTTAAATGATATAGAAAAATCTGTCATTAAAATTATTTTGTACTTAAATTTAAAATCTCTATTATATGTTTTGAAAATTTACGTACTGTATAAAGT
The DNA here is from genome assembly GCA_013389785.1 of Helicorthomorpha holstii. Lineage (NCBI taxonomy): Eukaryota > Metazoa > Arthropoda > Diplopoda > Polydesmida > Paradoxosomatidae > Helicorthomorpha > Helicorthomorpha holstii. The sequence goes on from JAAFCF010005748.1 coordinate 1,927,977, forward strand.
ACAAAATAGTACAACAAAGGTACAAAACAGTACAACAAAGGTACAAAACAGTACAATAAAGGTACA
>JAAFCF010005748.1:1928142-1950380 GCA_013389785.1 Helicorthomorpha holstii
TGTACCTTTATTGTACTGTTTTGTACCTTTGTTGTACTGTTTTGTACCTTTGTTGTACTATTTTGTACTTTATACAGTACGTAAATTTTCAAAACATATAATAGAGATTTTAAATTTAAGTACAAAATAATTTTAATGAAAGATTTTTCTATATCATTTAAATTATTAGCTATTATATTTAAATTTAGCGAGGTCTTTGCACTTGATGCTTGTTGAAAAACATTAGTCCAAATTAGTTGACTTAAGTATCCCCGTTTTGTTATATGCAACCTATTTTGTTTTAGCAGTAAATAATTTATGGCATTAATTCATATCCAGCTAAATATGAAGTAATGCAATAGTTCTCTGAGACACTTGTATACAGTATTTGAGTCCATTTTAAGTCTAATTTTAGATATTTGAATTCGTTTTCGAATTGGCCCTCTTCACAATCGAATTTCCCCACGTTAGAAAACACTGCAATATACAAAATTTTGTTTCATAAAAGTAAAACAAACTCTTCAGACCATCCTGTGTTTTCTTGTTTTTGTTTTGCTAATTAATATGAGTGTTTAAAATAAAATCAGATTAAAATCTAATGACTGCTTTAGTATACCTGCAATATCGTTATGTACATAGTCTGTCTGCGCCATTTCTTGTTTATAGCTAATAACTTATTTATGCAAATTAAACATTATAGTACATCGTATAACTAAGAGCTTAATTAGTACCATGCATTTGTAGATGAACAATTTACATGATAAATAGGCTATTATATTTTAAAGCTACACTTTAATCCGTGTATAAATTCAGATTAAAATAAAATTTATATCAGTTTCAAATATAAAGCTATACAATTATAAAAATATTAAATTACATTGATGTTAAAATGTAAAACTAATCTTGTTTTAAAGCAAATCCGTAGTTAGATTTACCACATTCTCAAAACTTTAAACAAAATTCAATTATTTGCCAGATTTTCATAAAAAAATACATTAAGTTATCAAATTTAATCTGATTGCACATTGCAATAAAAAAATTGCAAATTGATTGCAATTCCAAGTACAGTATAAAACAAATTTGATTAAAACTATTAATTGAGTTTCTGCTAACTAAATTATAAATTTGCTAGTGGGATTTATAGATTAAGTACCGATATGTATTAAATTCGCTGTGCATTTGTCAAAGTTAAATGTAAAAAAAAAATTTTTTTTATTTTTTCCTGTATATCAATATTAGCTTTATTACTGCAGTCTTTTTTTTTCCTAAGTTTTAGTGGAATCCATTTCACTATTTCTTGGATCAACAAACAAGTAAACTGCACGAGTTAACAAAAATAAAATGAGAGTGTATCCATGGCAACCTATTCAAAGGTACTAAACTCCATCTCAGGTGAAAGGGAGGGGGGAAGGGTAAGAGGCAAAACGATCCACAAAATAAATTTGCATACGGTACACATATTTCAGTCATGCATAAAACGCAGCAATAAAATACATAGCTGACTCATTTTAAATGTAATGACAGCAAAGCATTTACACATAACATGATATACTTCTCAATAATATAACCAGTTTTGCCTCGATTTTAAACGCCTAAATAACATTATCAGTTACACGATTTGTTTAATATACAGTATAAAATCCTTGTTAAACCGCGTGAATAAAAAAATAAATAAAAATTTTAAATTAAAGTCACCAATCGATTAACTGCACTGACATTTCCGAAATAAAGTTACACGTATTTGATGCTTAAATCTACGAGAATGGTATGTGAGATGAATAAAAATAAACCCAAGGAAAAAATAGCTATGAGAAATTAACCCTGAATAATTTATGCTTTTTTCCCCATCCAAATATTTGATACTAAGTTGTAACATTTTTCCTTACTCATCTACGGTATAACAATACATCAAAAATCATATCTTATTATTAAGACATATCTAAAGAAATGTCATTTTAGTGAGAATATAACAGAAAAACCTCTTAACACGAAGAAATACTTCGGTTCCTACCGGTTCATGTATCATATTACTAGTAAACAAGTTTAATGTGTATTTTGTGCTGCTTTTACAATTTTCAAAATAATTTTATAAATTTCTATTTTTGTCTAATGAATTTTTACAATAATGATTAAAAAATAAAATATTACACTCATGACTTACTGTAACTGTAAAAATTTCTCTCTGACAATTATTTGTAGTAAAAGCAAAGTTTCACCAACAATTCTGTCAAACATAGACGTTTCAGCTTTAATGAAACTTTAATCGTCTGTCCTATCACTATATGATGTTCCTTGATAAACAATACAAGGATTACAGTAATGTACAACAAAATGTCAGACTAGATAAAATCGTTATCAGAGTAATAACTAATTCAATAACGGAACCTGATTAAATTTTGATTCTTAATCCACTTATTACTGAAAAATTAAGTACTTCACACAACAAAAACCACGAACATATGGTGGAAATATTTATTAAGATTTTGTGCTGACTTTTATTATTCATTACTGCAAATCAACAATAAACTTCAGTACATCCTGTTTCTAAATTCGATTGCAGCGATATACTGCAAATTTCTAAAAATAGTTTAATTTCTCCACCTTGCATGAAATTCACACGAAAAACAAAAGCGCAGAAAAACAATTTTTCGAGAAATAATATAAGTTTTCAGCAGCATCGTCAACAACACTATCGCCAAACATCCAAAATCCCTTAACGCTCGGTACTGCACAATAAGTTAATAGTAAAAAACAAGAAACAAAAAAAAACAACCCCATGTAAGATTTTAGCAGCAAACATCCAACTCAAACTTTTATCTCAAGAGATGTATCACGTACTGTAAGTCTTCAAATATAAAGATGAATGTCATGTCGGCCATCGATTTTCTTCCCACCCCATCAACAACATAGGCATTACGGATGTCAACAAATCTTTCACATCCAGCAATGAATTCCATGAACATAAGTCATACTGATTTTGATTTTTCAGCCATGATTAAGCTAAACTTTCACTGCTTGTAAAAATAACATGCTCGGCTGTAGAATTAAGGCAGCAAAAGTAAACAACTTATAATAAACCCACAAAACGTTAACCTCAACGCCATTCAAGCCACACCATTTCCATCCTATTAATACTTTGATCAGAATGGTATATTGTTATATAACTTAATACCGAATATTTACAGAGTTAACTCCCACGCGCATACTGCACTGGGCATATTCACGTACAACGAAATTCAAGTCAATTTCAGATAAAGCTATAAACATTTACACAAGTATATTGAATCTGCCAGCAGACTATAATTTTAAAGAGGCTCTTCTCTATAATTCACCAGCTACAGTAAGTGTTACCAATATCCACAAATTTCAGATAGTTTTGTACAATAAACATTATTATTAACCTTTGTCACGTAGCGACCAAATGAACATATTCGTTGGTGTAAACATATGGTGAGATATTTTAATTTAATGAACAGTCCATTTTTGTGGTTAGATATTATTTTGTGGTTATACTGTATGTTTATGTATCGTTATACAAGAACATATGTTATACAACAAATCTAGAAATTTTTACTAGAATAAATTTATTAGTAAACTACTGTATGTTCTACTACTTTTAAATACAGTAGTTTTCAAGTAATTTTTGTGTAATATTTCAAGACTAATTATATACTGTAGCTTTCTGTTTCCCAACCGGTGCTACACAAAATTAGCAATTAAAAATTATATTTAAATTAATTAGACTAGTTACAGTAGAATTCTGTTAATAAAAACTCGCTTAATACAAAAATCAGCTTAATACAAAACAACATTGCGATCCCGAACTAAATTATAGGCATTTCCATACATTTGTTTTCTGTTAACACGAAATAAAACCCGCTTAATACAAAATAATTTCGCTTCTCCGAATGAAAAGTTTTATACAGTACTGTATTTCCTGCGAAAATGTAGGAAAAATCAAAATTTTGATAAGTTTTAAAGTTTTTATAAAAACAAGTACAAAATCAATACATTTTTAATTTGTTTTTATTTAAAAACAAATTCAAAATTGCATTGTTTTTTTCTCAAATGCATATAAACATTTGTATGCACAAAATGCATAATATTTTGAAATGTAAATTTTGTATTTATTATGATGTAAATAATGATTCTGATATCATGTAAATAGTGATTCTAAATATGTTGTACTCTAAGAAATGTCATTTTATTGAGAATATTTTTGGTTTTTGTTTGTTCTGCTTAAGGCAAAATTCTTTTCAGATGAAGGAATTTTTCGGTTCCGGCCATTTCGCATTAAACTGATTCCACTGTACTTTGAAATGGGTTAGTATGAATTTTGGATATCTACTATATTTAAGAAACAAATCCTGAAATATCAAAATTAAACAAAAGTTTGATTTTAACTTCTTATTCACAGTATTTCTATTATAAAAAGCACAAAAAAAAGAGAGAGAAAGATTAAGAAATTTGGAATAAGAAATCAGAGTAGTCTTAAACGTCCCAACATAGAAATATATAAACAACATTAAGCACAACTTTCCCATTAAACTTATTGTATTTTATTGTAACTGTAATGATTTTTAGTTCCAAAAAATAAAGAAAAAATAATAATACTGACTTTTAACTGTTTTCTATCCTGAAAATGGTGTAAAAAGTGAATGTTGTTTTCAAATCATTCCATATTAATAATGAAGTGGCAAAAAAATAGTATTAATTGTGAGTACTCCGCTAAATTTGTTTTTACAATAGTGCTCCTCAGAGTTGAAAACCAGAATGATATACTGTAGATCACTTATCCTTAATCAACTTTTAAAAAAACTATAAAAACCCTATTTTTTAAATTAAAATCAACAAAAAAAATTAGAATTTGTAATATTGGAAACTGAAGTTGGGTGACAATGGCATTGTACTGATAACCACTAATCAGAAATAAAATAAATTTATTGGATTCAGTGTAAACTTATCAATCGTATTATCAATTTAATCTACTGTTTTCTCTGTAATGTTCTGTGAAACTATGAGTAACTAACAACGTGTACGTGATCATCATTATTATCTATTATTATTATTGTTACAGCTGAGAAACACAATTGCATATTGCCTGCCAGATGACTCAACTATCCATTAATTCGCCAGATCTCTGTTTACCAATTACATTGAGGCAGCTGCGGACTAGATGCAAGCCAGAATGGAAAAATTGTTTTTCCCCGATATAAATAAAGTCGATCACCAAATAACAGATCATAAATCGTCTGTTGTTTCCTCAACTTTGTCAATTCCGCTATTTTCGGTTAATAGAAGAACAAAAAGATGCTATCATCAGTGTCAAACTAGCAAAGTTATTTATGGCTGATTGCTAAATTAACTGAGCAAAACACAACCACTTATCCATTAGAGAAGCTGACCACACACCCGATAATTGTATAAAACTTTCATAAATATTTTATATAGCCTCTCAACCGTCAATTCTATTTTTAAAAATACTGTTATGATATTTGATGCTATCCCATTACTAACTTAGTTTCAAAGGAAATTCTCCGCCGATTACATTTCCTTCCTCTCTATACGCCGAATGAAAAACAAAACTGCAATTTTAAGAGTGCACCAATGTTAGTGACAGAATTTTAAAGCCATATTAAGTACAAAACAGAACATATTGTACGTTCGTATTACATGAATTACGTGGCTCATTATGCAAGCTGGATAATAACACACAAAAGCTTTTTGCTTTATGCAAGTAACTACTATTAGAAAAGAATGATTAAGTTTGGTGGAAGCTGAGAGATTACATTTTAAATCGAATGCTTGAACATGACATGCACGAATTTTTAGATCATAAACAAACGTTAAATTTACAGAATATTCATCAACACGCTACTAATATGATACTTTCAGGATTTGACATGACTACTGTGCCAACAACATCCTCAATAATAAAAAATACTGTTCAATACAGTTACGTGTAAGTGTAGTTTTAATAAAAACGTCACTTTATCAATCTGCTTATTATTCCAGTAATTTTATAACGTTAAAAGGCGTGGCTGGAGTGAAATGTAATCGAAATAAACGCAATAATTTTTCAAGTGTTTATCCTACGACATTCCCCAATGTTAATTTAAAAGCAAAAATGATCGAACAGATTTCCAAAAGCTCAAACCCAATAACAGGCAATTTCAACTGCTTATAAGTTATACACCAACATTCGCTATAAGTAGCATCGATTTCTACACCTTATTGTGTAGTCTACAGATAAAAATATTTTCATATTATGCTACCGAGTAACGATTTTACTTGAATAGCATTGAATATAAAATGTTCAATGACACTACCGAATATTTGGTTGTCAATGACAAAGATAAAAATAAATTGTTAAGCATTAAAAATGTATTCTCACATACAGTATCAACGTGAAGTAGTCAGTTGTCTGCTTCTGAAATCATATCTGTTACCGTGAAATAAAAATTTTATAACCTCATCTTTACCAGTTAAGGCTACGCCTGTTATCATATGATAAAACATCAATTATTAATATTATTATCAATCAAACTGGTTACATTTTTACTATGCTTTGTAGACAATGCTTTTAAATGTATTGTTTCTGGTAATTGTTAATCGTGTTAAGCGATTCTTAAAAGCTAAAAAAAAATAATTGTTCAGAAAACCAATTTCAGTGTACGAGTATATTGGAGCTAATATTATTATCTAAATGAATTAAACAAGGCTGGCACAGCAGTTAATATAATTTTAAATCGATGATTACATTGAAAGCCATATCGATTTGTATGAATTGTAGCGGATAAAGTCAAAAGAGAGAAAAAAAACCAAGATCTGAGACTTGGAATGTTTAAAAACAACTGTTGCTTTTGACTTACAGTAAATCATTCATTGATTACGATGACCGCCCAAGCTATTAATTGACAATAAATTAAATTTAGCGCTGAATTTGTTTAATATCACAGACGATAAGTGTTTGTTTTCCGCCATTCATAACGCGAATGTTTACATTCATTTAACGTAATTTAAAACAAAAAAAATAGCAAATAATGTGTTAAATGTCAAATATTCCTCATTTCAATCGAACGGAATATTTAATACAAGAACAAACATTGAACGTGGCGCACACGTTTTAGACCAGATGGTGACTAACCCCTCTCAAAGTATTCCATTTATAAAATTACACTATGCAATAATAATTATTATTATATCACACTGGCAATACTTACACTTTGCAGTCCTGTGATGTTGCTGTTGCATTGACGCACCTTCATGAAGAACCAGTTACGAGTTTTATCACCACTTCAGCTTCAATATTTTAAGATAAGTTCTATTTAATGCGAACTTTGCCATCTCTTTTGACGTCTACAACATTCAGGCATGAGAGTGAATGACGTGAAATCACCAGCACCGTACAATATCGCTAAACACAAACAGCATAAAAACATTGCGTAGCAACATGTGGTTTTCCCTCTCTCAAACCTCGGTTCTCTTCACAAATCTCAATCAACGACATCTAGTGGTTGGACGGTGCTGAATATATAAAACGGAAAACCGGGAATACTAAACAGAATCGATTGTCATTTATCAAGTAACAAAAGCAAATACGAGATTTTACGCGCTTAATATTTATATTTGATTAACAGTTCCGTATAGCAATTATTTTTTCGAGCGCTTTGATTTTGATACTTTCGTGGTTTTAGTTGGCTTCTTTGTAGGCTTTTTACTTCGTTTCTGCCGCGGATTAGCATCACTGCTACTGTCTTCTGATTCACTTTCTCTCCGCGAACGCTTTCCAGGTTTTTTTTTTGAGTATTTGGCTTCCATTTGTTGAAGAAAGCTGTCCATGCTCTCCTTTCTGTCCTCTTGCCTTCTCATGATGGCTTTCTGAAGATCATTCATTGATCCAATACCCATCTCTTTCTGCAAAGCCTCAGCTTCGGCCGCTTCTTTTGTGAACTATAATGAAAATCCATTTATGAATTACTGACAAGTGAATACTTTATTATAATTTTATGATAACTATACTTTTTTTGTTCTTTGGATACGTTTCTGAGTTTTTTCTTTAGTGAAAGTTTTATATTCAGGGACGGTTTTCTCTGTAATAAGATCCAATATTATTTGCCTAATTCGGGGTTCATCCTCTAGCTCAAAACATGGAACGCATTCAATTATTTTATCCATATCCCCTTTAAATCTTTCATAGGCTTCTTTAACATCGGTTACTTCTTCTTTTGATCCTTTAATTTGTCGGGTAAATTTATTGATTGAGAACAAAATGCTAATTACATTGATATACCTTGATAATCTTTCTTGAATTTCTCAATGTCTTCGACGGTTATCTTTTTAAATAGCAAACGCCAGTAATCGTTCCAATCTCTATCTGGAGTTTCCTCGTCATCAATTTCACCTAAAGTACAATAACAATGCAAGCAAAACAATAATCGTTTAAAGCAATTTATTAATAGTAGATTATTTTCAGGCAATTCTCACTCTCCAACAGATTTGACTGTTATAGAATTTATATAGTTCGATTACCAGATTCATCATAGATAGCACGTTTCTCTTGATCTGACAAAATCGAATAGATTTTGCTCAAAAGCTGAAATTTCTTAGTTGCGAGTTGATTGTCGCCTTCGGCCCGATCAGGGTGAACTTTCAGTGATAACTTGTAATACGCCTTTTTAACTATAATAATTAATAATATGCTAAATGAAATACTGGTAAAAACAAAACTCGGAAGCGAAAGCTAATGAAACTACAGTAGTAGTGATTCATGTTGCTTACCATCAGCTGCTGTTGCTTCTTTCGGTATATTAAGCACTTCATATAAATCTCTGGTGTGAAACAACTCATGACAATCACTTAAAAAACCTGGCATTGTTAATAGTGGTATTGTAACTTTACAATCAAAATTAATCAAAACATAAATGATTATCCGCAAGAATAGTAATGTCACTCCGGCGGGAATTCTATCTATTTCGGCGGGAATGTGCTATTCTGTTGTAAATTTGTAATCTAGTTTTCAGCCGCAGCGCTTTTGAATTTTGACTGAATTCAGCTTCTATCTGGACTATATACGGTAACAGTAAAAGGTGATGCTACATTCTTACACAGCCTGCAGAATCATTAATAATATTGGTAAATTAAATAAGGTATTTAATTGCAATAAATTTCTATAACTTTTTAGATATTCTATTTAATTGCTATAAGCTAGTATTCCGTGCCAAATGTATCTCAATGTACATTCTCAAAAGACATGCCTTACCTAAAGAAAGCCAGCGGCTTTTGAGTGGCAAAACGTGGTTATGTTTAGTTTATTTCTTTTTACTGTACCGTAGTAGAAGACCAAAATAGCAGTTCAAATGGCGACATCCATGATTGTAGCACGAGGTTTTAACAAATTATTTACAAGTTTCCATCGAAACTGCGCTATCTGTCAGTTCGACTCTTTGCTGTGTAACGTGCCTGCTTTAAATGTTACTGAGAAGAGAAATTACGGACGCGGAAAATTCATTCGTCAACCATTGAAAGTAACAGTTCCTGGTGAAGAAGATGTCAAGGTACCCAAGATAGCAAAAGTCAGAAAACCTTTGGAGAAAGTTCAATTCCGCTCTAAATTTGGTGAATATGCTAATGATAAAAACGACTACGATGAGAAAGCCTCACTGGAAGTTCCTCATTACGTCAAACTTGGTGACAACATCTCTACTTTTACGTTAGTTTTGTTGTAATAATTGCGAAGAAGCTTTTTAATAACTTATTGTTTTTCTTTAGGCAATTGGTGATGCAGGCTAAATCACATAAAAAACGTGAAAAGGACAGAATGATTTTATTAGAAGGAAAACGACTGATTACTGATGCAATACAAGCCGGAGCTGAACCTGAAGCGATATTTTTCAGTCAGGAAGAACTTATTGTTGACTTGCCACTTGCGAGACATAAATATCTAAATTTATATAAAGTCATGTATAAACATATGAAAATTTGGTCAGATTTAACGACATGTCCCGGCATCATGGGTAAACACTTGCAATAATTGTATTTTTGTTGGAGATACCAATAATCACTCGTGTTAATACGAATTTATAGGAATTTTTAAAATGCCTAGAGCTATTGACAAGAAGATTTTAGAGAAGAACGAGTCAAGGTTGCCACTTACGGTAATTTGCGATAATATTAAAGAACCTGGCAATTTAGGAGCAATTTTAAGATGTGTAGTTGCTGCAGGATGTTCGAAAGTGGTTTTATCTAAAGGTAACATGAAATACTAAATTAATAAACTTGTTTATTAAATGCTAAACTGTTATATGTTAACGAGCACCAGAATGTATTTTATTTATTACTGATCAAATTTGTTAATTTTTGTTTACGTAGGTTGTGTAGATGTTTGGGAACCTAAAGTATTGCGAGCAGCCTCTGGAGTGCATTTTCGGATTCCCATTATAAATGATGTTGATTGGCAGTTGATGGGTAATTACATTTCCGAAAAATCAGATATTTACTTGGCTGAAAATTACGTGAATACTGAAGGCAGTGACGAAAATTCGATAAAAGTTGAAGTTGAAAATGCTGGTTGGTACGAGTCAAATGATGATGGTCAAATCGTAAGTCCTCCACTATTTGAACCACCTAAACGTACTCGACGTCCTAGAACTTATAAATTCCCCGTCAACGATTTATCGTATGATGAACTACGAGTCGATCCCAATAGCGAGACCGTGCTAATTGTTGGTGGAGAAACTTGTGGATTAAGCGAACGGTGTTATCAGTTTGCCCAAGCGCGAGATGGGAGCAAAGTAACAATTCCTTTAATCAACAATATAGAATCTTTAAACGCTTCAGTTGCTGTTGGAATAATTGTATACGAAATTGTTAGACAAATCAAATTTGACAATAAAGTAGAATAAGTTTTATTTATGGCTCAATCTTTCGCTCCACATATTCACTGGGAAACATTAATGATCAAAAATATATGGTAATAAAATTTAAATAATGATGCGAAATAGTATAATACTTTTCGAGGATATAAGTTTTACTTGAAATTGCAAAGTATCTCATTGTTGATAACATTTTTGATAATATAGCCAGCTTTTAGAGATGACTTAAGAGGCAAATGAAGTCACATAGAGAGTAAACTTTTGTATGGAGTCGACTCCTTTTTGTTGAGTCGACTCTCAAAAAAGGCAGTCGCACATCTCTATTTATAATTTCAATGTTGTCACCACAACCACTGACATAATTTCATCTTCAAATCAACAGCATAATAGTCTAATAAAAAACTAAGAGCTTTGATTTATATTGAACATTTTTGCTATAAATAAATTTAATCATTAATTAATTAAATTAATTGATTACAAGTACCAGTTAATTTGAGTGATCACATCCAGCTGGTGATAAAGAAGGCGGAGTTTTGTTTGTTTAAATTTTACGTCACCATGGCCGTCTTGTTATGTCGAATTTCAATTATGGGGGTGTTGGGTAATTGGATATGGACTTTCCTATGTTAAAAGTGATGGGAAATTTTCACTGCGAGAGTGGAAAATCGTTCCATCACTTTAATGGTACAAGTCTAAGCACGGGAATTGTGAAAACGCGCCAAACATTCTGCCGATGAAAGTGACTTTTTTTCGGCTACAAGGTTTACCGTCGTTTTAAAAGTTGAAATAAACTAATTCAATCGACATTAATCGATAATCCAATTGCATAGATGAGTACAATTTAGTGTTAGAAATAAGTGGTAGTCAATTAAGTCGCTTTAATTTGTCACTTTTTTGATTTTGAAATTCAATTTGGCGTTGAAATCAAAAACATATTCAGACGCATAAACCCAATGTTAAACTTTTTTACTCAAAATCAGTAAAAAAATTAAAAAATTTTAATTACACGTCCAAACTGCTAATAACTAATCAATAACATCATAAAAACACTCAATCAGTCAGTTTAAACGCTTAAAGTTAATCAAGTATTATTTAATTTAATAAAAACAATAGTTTTTATATATTTTATATGACGTCATAAGATTACGCCGATCATTCCAATGACATCATTTTGTCAACTCAAATTCGTAACTCGCACTCTGATTGGTTGTTTATGTTGCTAAGAGCAATTCTGCTGTCTGATTGGTAAATATGACGTAATGAAGACAAAATTACAACAAAAAAAAGATTGCCCGCCAATTTTGGTTGAGTATTCTTTTTTCTGGCGGGAATTTTTCGCAAAGAAGCCGATTAGAACGTTAACTAGCAATACGTTACTTTTACGTTAAATTAGTTAATTTAATAATCACTGATAATTACTAATGATCGATTAAGTATTTAAAAAGGTACATGTATTTGCTACAGCTGAGCTCTTTAGATGGCAATGAGAGCAGCTGGAACGACTAAAGAATTAATGGTAAGTAAACTATAAGCCGCCTATGACACGAACGCCATTGGCCAATACAGCAGAACGTTTTTGGTTGACGCTTAGAATGTCATATAAGATACCATAGAATGATAATATAAGAAATCGTTTACAAGAGTATTAATTAAGCATTTCTACATAGGTTTAGTTTCTTTATTAGCTTATTAGTGACCGTAAAATGTGGTCAATGATGAGTCGGTATTAGCCGAGAGAGAGAGATATTGTAGCGGCAGAAGACGAGGTAATGACGGCGATGAAAAATAGCTAGAGATGAGCGACTCAACTCCAGAGTCGGCTCTAAACGATGGAGTCGACTCTCTCAATGACGTCACATATGACAAGTCCTTTGACTTATAAATGACGTCACATAGAGAGTCAACTTTAAAACTTGTCGACTCGACTCTGGCACAGTCGACTCCTTTTTGTTGAGTCGACTCTCAAAAAAGGCAGAGTCGCCCATCTCTACCAGCTTTCAAAAATAATCATCACTACTGCTGTTTTAGAAAAAGGTTTTCTTGAATGGAAGTCATTAAATGCTGTGAAAACAACCTCTTAAAAACATGCTATTATACTGTTAGTCTCGGAAAGAAAACGTCTAAAGCTAATCGTCTTGCACCAGAAGGCTACTTGTAGTCTCTTTTAATTCGATTACTGTAGATTGATAAAATTAAGCCAGATAAAGTTAGTTGTTTTTATCATAGTTTTATCATTTATTTTTAAAAAATTAAATTCGATTTTGTTTTCCAATCGATTTCCAATTAAGCATAAAATAAAATTGACTGATGTACATTATTTTAATAATAAGGCAAATAGCATACAGCTAAATGAATCGTACAAAATAACATTTAAGGCTATTAACGACGGACGAAATTGTGACTAGTCAGGAGGTCATGCCCTCAAAGTCATTTCGTCTTAAATTCGTTTTCGTGGAAGAGCGAGGTAAACAACAAGTTAATCAACACTTCAGAATATATTCCAGCTTCATTCAAAATCAAGGTAATTTTTGACTGTTTCATTTGTTTGTTTTACATAATTGGTTTTAGTAATATCATCAATCATTTCACAGATTGTGATAATTTTGCATAAAGGAATTGAAATTGGCATAAAGATGAGCAAAGCTAATCAATCTGAACTGCGTCGTTTAATGAAAGAAAAACAAAATCAGTCAAGTAAACAGAAGAAGATCGAATCACCATTAGCAAGATATCCTTTATTTATTATACATTAACTTAACTACTCCACATTGGAGAAATTTATTAAAGTAATCGTAGTGTAAATTGATTCTTAACAATGTAATTACATATATCGACGGGCAGCTCACTTGTATAGTTTGCAATTCCCCGGTTAAAAATGAAATATTGTGGCCAGCACATGTCAATGGACGAGTTCATAAACAAGTAAGTTATCATCTAGATCGTAATTTATAATGAACTGCCAATTTTAATACGTTTTGTTAATAGAATGTTGATGCTCTGAAGAACCCTAAAAAACCACAACATCAATCTAAACAAGATCCACCACCACAACAACCACCAACTGATTTTAAAGTACCAACAACACCATCTAAATCTATTAAAAGAAAATCGGAAGATCCTGTGCAAAATGAAGATAAAAAGCTTAAAGGTAAGATAATAGTATTTAGATTTCAAGAAGCGATTTATTTATTAGATTTTCTGAAGGTTCCAACGTTAATAACGCTAAACCAGAAGTCAGTAAGAAACCATCTTTACGAGAATTTTGCAGCACGTTAGAAGAAAATGGAAGCGATAGTGATTTTTTGCCATCGAACTCGCAGTTACCTACAGGTTTGCAAATTATACGGTTGCAATTTGAGATTGTGTTTTTGAGACAGATTTCTTAAACGTTTAATTTAGATTTTTTCGACGATCAAAATATGGAAGTAGATGATGATAAAGATACTCAACAAGACCAAGCCAACAATAATTCAGAGATACCCGAGGGATTTTTTGATAATCCAGTTATTGATGCAAAGGTTTTATTCTTATACTAGTGGCAAATTCCATCAATGATGTTATTTAAAATTGTATTTATGGTTTATTTAGGTAAGAAAAGTGGAGTATAAAGATCCATCTGACGTAGAGTGGGAAAAATTTCAACGTGAAATCGCTGATGTTTCAAATGTAAGCAAAATAACTTTTAATTTGTCGCATCGTTTTTTTGTTATTAACCTCAAAACTATTATAGAAATCACAAGCAATAATTGCGGAAGAAGAGGAAGAAAGTAATGTAGAAAGAGAAATTGAGGAAGTTGACGAGCAAATGTAAGTACACAACTATTTTGTTAAATCTTTTTTTAATCAAAATAACTAAGTCGATTTTTCTATACGAATTTTTAGTAACAACTGGGCTAGAGTAACTGCTTTGTTAAGAAAGAAAAATGAATTAGAAGAAAAAGGAGCAAATGTTAATGTCAGCAACCAGTCAAGCGACGATAGTGCTGATGAACAAGAATACGATGAATTTCTAGACTGGAGGAAAAAAGACTCTAGAAGATGAAAATAATGTATTTATTAACTAATGAATTTCCATTAAATACTTTAATTGTTATCAACCCTGACTAGTTTACTATTTATGAGTATATTCGAAGACTGTTTCGAAAATCGTGGGAATTGTTTAGTAGAAACGAGTAGATATTTTGTAATGAGATTAGTTGGGTGTCTTAACTTCTTCGTGCTGTTGGGTCAATTTGATAGACGATGGAATTACCATTTTACCTGTTTGTTGGCACTGGCTCAGTCTCATTCGTGTGCTGGGCTGTCCTTATTATGGCACTGAGTGTGAAACTAACAGTTTTAATTTTTCAGATGTTTCTACAATTGCATGATTTTTACCAGTTAAATTCAAGAGATTTAAGGTTTGGCATTCGTATATTCGCTACAATAATGAATTATTATTAATAATGCATGTAAATTCTTGATGAAATACTAGTTTATTACGTCTAGTTCTGGTGATAACCCATGGATGATGCAAAGACAGGATCCCCAACACTTATAGTAATTAATTCCTGTTCTGTGATCTCCCAGGAGCAATTAAGATACACACCAAACTGCATCTGAAAGTTGAAGTTTCAATATTGTCGATCAACTGTTCAGTGAGTAATATTTTATTTTTTAAGAATGGTTAGCTTCAAAACCAGAATGAAACAATTTGAACGATTAACAAGTGTCATATGAGCTGGTTGACGAAGATTTCACCACCAACATTTCACTTCTCACCATTTCCTTACCAATTTAAAATGGCTTTATTAAGATTAAAAAAAGCACAAACTTATAAATCTTCTTTAATCTATCCTTTTGTATAAGTAATTTAATCCGAATCAAGTATTTAAAAGTTATTTACATCCTAAAATATCAGAAAATATTGACGTTATTGTATCTTATGGTGAAATCTCCTGAAATACAAGTGCAAAACACTGTCCTATTAGACCCTCAATTTTTATTTATATTAGTAAACTATAAAGGATTATAATTGAGGATTAGAAGGTTAATATTTTAATTATTTGTAAACGACCTACTTTTCTTTCTCTGATGGATGCCAATGTTGCTAGTGGCTCCTTAGATTTAACTCCAGTTTTCTGGTCTATGCATATCATTTGACATCGACTGCACATACCATCAACCTTATTAACCCCACACAACATAAATCATTACTCTCACTAACTACATTTGAGAAGAGAAACCTTATATCGGTGACCAGCTATGTCGATAGAAGTCCATAGCTCTTCAGAAAACGCTGGCATTCCATCCACAACTAGATTCCCACGAAAACGAGCCAGCAATTGGTCGACTCCGTTTCTATTAATGTCGCTTTCTGCCATTTGACCAACTAAGAATTTGGCACTTTCACGATTTAACAGCAGAAACTGCGCTTCGTTTGCCAAGGACAATGAGGATCTAATTGGATCGTCTTCTTTGTTTACACCTAATACAACAATCAAATCGACTTTTGTCACAAACATAATACACATAACGGCAGCAACATGATAATACTGTACAAAACCTTGATTATTTAT
The DNA here is from genome assembly GCA_013389785.1 of Helicorthomorpha holstii. NCBI lineage: Eukaryota > Metazoa > Arthropoda > Diplopoda > Polydesmida > Paradoxosomatidae > Helicorthomorpha > Helicorthomorpha holstii. The sequence goes on from JAAFCF010005748.1 coordinate 1,944,554, forward strand.
AGCTTTGTCTTTCTTTACTCTCGATTTCTTGATTCGATTTGAATGGCTGCACTGTCTTAATAAACGGCAATTGTCTTCTCGTTGTAAGGCTTTCGTCAACCACCTGGCAACGTCATCGCCACAATCAATAACATCAATTCTATGTCGCACAAAAAATAATCGTTTAATCAAACTTTACAATTGAGTTTATGAGGAGAAAAATCAACAATTTAAAATAGTAATTATCACCTTTCGCCACAGATTTTGGTTTGGCAAAGATTGACGTTTACATTTGGCGAATCTGCAGGTCCCTTACTTTCCAGGAGAAGTTCAATAGACGGAAGCCCTGAAACACAAAGCAGTACAATAGCCAATTAACTTAGTGGAAAAGTCAATTACCATTTTACCACGCGTTAAAGTTAGACATAGCCACAGCGCTTGATTTTTAAATATAATTTCATTAAAACGTTGATGCGTGAGTAATTAAAGCAAAAACTCTTGATAAAGTCGTAATTACTGATAGGATTTTCAACCATAACATTCAATGAGGATTTTTTTTTCTTCCTCTTTTGAACTTAATTACTGATGTCTTTGAGATGAATGTATGGCTAGGCTGGATCCGATGGACCCATCAAATATCCCTATTTATCCAATTACTGTACGGTACCTTGACAATGCACCCGCAAAATTTGCTTCTGCAAATCGATTTCTGGTTTAATGAAGCACATTTTTGGTTCCTTTTTCTGCGTCAAAGTGACTCCTCCATTACTCACTATCATCCAATTACGATCGTATAAGAAGCCCCTCGCACCCACTTTCCATGAGTTTACCTTCATAGAAATGTAATTATTATTAAAGTTAATTGAGGCTAAAATTCAAACAAATTAAAAAAAATCCATACAAAATAATAATAATAAAAAAAGATTTCGGTATCTAAGATTTAGTTACTTAACTTAGCAAATGAAATACAGTAACAATTTAATTAATTTTAAGCAAATTACGCAAAATTCAATTGTAAAAATGCAAACACCGGTTTAAAATTGAACGGAATTTGGAACGTTATTGGTTTGTTGAAAACTACTTGTAAAATTTTGATCAGTTAGGATTTTTAGAGCAACAGAACCAACGTAAACAGAGCTCAAATTGATCCTATTTGACACGTACCTCAAATCCTCCACAAGATTTAATAGGATAAAGGGTTATCGCCGTTATGTGGCTTCCACTGCATCTTTGTTGGTCCCTTTGAAGACTTGAAAACCAACAAGACAAATCTCCTAACTTATTTTCCTGTCTGCCTTCTAAATCTTTGTTGACGATAGGCGGCTCGGAGATGATTTCAACCGGTTGATGACCGATATATTTGGATATCACATCCTGTTGTCCACCACTACTACTACTACTACTACTACAACTGCTGCTACCACCATTACCATTATTGCCATTTTGAGGTTTGGGATGATGAGATTTTCGTCTTTCATCAATCTCAACGTCCACGTCCGGAGATTTCCATAATGGTTTCCGGCTGTTAATGGACATCAAATACTAAGTTAGTAGTGACGCCACACATAAAAGGCCCATAGTTCGGATACTTTTTACTTACAGTGTATTTTCCAAGCGTTGATCCGCATCGCTACTCTCTTGCCTCCTGAGTTCATCAAATGTCGAGTGGGTGGATAAATAATAGTTAACTTGATCTTTGCCACTGTCCACAAAACATGATTCGATCATATGCAGAAATCGTTGAGCATCATCAATCGTCGACATGTAACCAAATGATATCCTTACTGAACCAGTAGGTTTCCCATCGATCAAATCTTTATCATCCCCACAGACATGACCAGCCTAGATAAATAACAATAACAAAAAAAAAAAAATCAATCAGTATTTCTTTAAAAAAAAATAAAAATAGGGATACAAGTGACAGAAATATCGATTCTAGAGCATTTTGCAACTTCATTAAACACTGTTGAATATCAAAGTAAAGAAACGATGAAAGTATGTATAGAAAAATCATTTTTGTTTTGAAACATAAACAAGATCTTTATATAAAAAAGTGGTTTTACTTAACCACATTAATTGCAAGCTTGGTAATCGAAGCAACTCATCAATTTATTTTTTTTCTCCCTAGGCTCGTTTCCTCTATTTTCTACGTATAAGACTTCAGCTACAGTTTTAATCTAATTCAGAAAATAAGAAAAACAAACGCTATTAAAGAAATCTCACACGATCAACATGAGTTCCGTCGTTCACCCATTACATAACATGTTTACTTCCATAATAGAATTGCGTCAAAACATAGGGGATCGATCGAGAAGTGCTTAATATAAGTACAAGACAACATGTAAAAAAATGAAAATCAAATTTTCGAAAATGTATACAGTATAAACACACGCGAAAATACCAATTTTTTTTTTCCTCCTTTCTTTTCTTTTCTCCATCATTCTTTTTTCTTTCTATTTTTTTACTCAATATAATCTTTTCGTGATTTTTAATCAAGATCACACCCACTCTCTATCTTTATATTTCTTCCCTCCCATCTTCATCTCCATCTCGACATCTTCTGAGTTCCTATTCTTCTTGACTATAATTCAACATCCCAAAACATTAAATTTCATATTCGATGTTATGTACATCAGTAAACAAGGTACTAGCGCTTTATTTCATAAGGCATCCAATTTTGCTGCATATAAAACTCCAATCGAGAAAATTAGATAGAAAACACACACACACACACACACACACACTGCAATATGGGCTTTGTATGTGTACACACAAGCAAAAAGTTATATTCGAACTACGGTATAAACTCCAGTAACTTGGACTCGTTTGCAAATTAATCTGATACCATTTTTATTTAGAGAGATTTAATTAGAAATTTTCTTATGTTAAAAAAAAGTCAGCTCGTAATCATACATGAAGTCAAACTATCTTTTTGGGATACCAATCCCCGAATATTAATATTACTTGAGCTCATTGTAACAAGATATAGCAATGTAAACAATTTGTTGCAAATATCAATTTATTGAAGCCAGATGATTGCATGTAACATTGTTTATCATAATACGAGTTTATTAATTGAATTTTACTGAAAACCTATCGTGGTTTAATTCGGTTAATATTTTATTTCGGTAATTTATTTATGCCTGAATTTATGGGAAAAGTTTCATGAAGTTTAGTTAGTAGAAATTTGCCAAATTATTAAACTTCATCAATTATTCAAAATTAAACAAACTTTTAGAAATTCATCAACTTATTAGAAAAGCGTCAGATTGTTAAGAAATTCGTTAAGTTATTAGAAATTAATCAAATTATTAGAAATGCAACAAATTATTAGAAATTTATTAATGTATTAGAAGTTCGTCAAATTATTAATAACTCATCTATTATTAATAATTAAACAAATTATTAGAAATTTATCAATTTATTAATCAATTTATTGATCAAAATATTAAAAGTTGATCAAAATATTAAAAGTTGATCAAAATATTAAAAGTTGATCAAAATATTAAAAATTCATCAAAATATAAAAAATTCATCAAAATATTAAAAATTCATCAAAATATTAAAAATTCATCAAAATATTAAAAATTCATCAAAATATTAAAAATTTATCAAAATATTAAAAATTCATCAAAATATTAAAAATTCATCAAAATATTAAAAATTCATCAAAATATTATAAATTCATCAAAATATTAAAATTTGATCAAAATATTAAAAATTCACAAAATCACTGGAAATTGATCACATTTTTTGAGGTACATTAAATTATCAGAAATTAATCAAATTATTAGAAATTAATCAAATTATTAGAAATTAATCAAATTATTAGAAATTAATCAAATTATTAGAAATTAATCAAATTATTAGAAATTAATAAAATTATTAGAAATTAATAAAATTATTAGAAATTAATCAAATTATTAAAAATTAATTAAGTTATTAGAAATGAATCAAATGATTAGAAATAAATCAAATTTTTAAAAATTAATCCAATGATTAGAAATTAATCCAATGATTAGAAATTAATCCAATGATTAAAACTTCATCAAATTATTTGAATTTCTTTAAATTATAAAAGAAATTGTGGCCCGTTTTTTTTTTTTTTTTTGATTTGATTGTGGACATTTTTTTATTTGATTTGCTACAGTATTTAAAAATCTTTCCAAACATAAACTCGAAATATGTGTGATATATTTTACTGAAAAATGTATATGAAATATACAGAAAAATGTAAACCATTGACAAAATATACTACAATCTCGAGAAGCTTATAGCAAAACTAAACTAAAAAAAAAACAACTAAGTACAGTGAAATAAAAGAAGTACAGTACTGAGTACTGTATATGCAATCCAATATATTTCTGCCAATTTTTACAGTGTAAAATAAATGCATACACGTTTTTGTGTTTAAAAGCTAGCGAGAGTATTGAGTTGAAAAAATCCACAAACCAATTTGATACTTTTCAGATTGCCACGTGCTATAATCTTGCTTGATATTTTATCCAAAATCCATACAAAAAGGGCCCTGACCAGATGCCTTACAGCTAAAAACAGGCCACGGAGGAGTCGAAATAAATTACATTTTTAAAGTAAAATACAAAACTAATTCAAAAAAGTTTGGAATTTTTGTTTTGTGTGTGTGTGTGTGTGTTTTTTTTGTAAGTTATTTCGTTTAGGCAACATCTTTGTTTTTATTATATTTCAAATTACAACTTTATTTGTGTATAAAAAATTTGATTGAAAATTGCGCTTAAAGGTAAAGTAAAAGCAAAATGTATAATAATAGACAGTACTTTACATAGCGTTTTATGAGGTAATAAAGTTTTGAGAAGAAAAGATGAAAACCGGGCGGTATACTGTTAAGTTTATATGTTTTTGTTTAGAAAACGTCATATTTTCGATGCTTAAAAGCTATTTTGTCGTTAATCTTCAATTCAAAATACCAAACAAGTTAATTAAATTTTTTTCTCTTCTAAATGTCATGAAAACATAGTTAAAAATCTTGCTTTTGGTTCGCTTTTTTCTAATCAATAACAGGAAATTAAAAAGTCAAGTTACAGTAGATGAGTAATAAATGGAATGAGTGCCTAAAACCAGAAGATTAAATTTCCATTAAGAATTATAATGCACAGTACAAAGGCAAAATTAACGTTACATTTTCAGCACACAAAAAATTACCATAAAACCAATCCAAGCATAAATAATAATCAACAAACGACAAGCTAATTATTTGGTTAGGGTGAAAAGTTTACTATTAAACTCAAAGAATTACAAGGATAATTATACAGAACAACTTATTATGAAGTCACATCAAAACTTATAATGTGAAAATAGCAATTTTCGCACAATTTTAATCAATTTATTTTAGAAAATGTTTGTTAATTTTTTTCATCATATGCAATTTAAAATAGTTAATTTTATATTTCCAGAATATGTCTAAAGCAGTGTTTCCCAACCTTTTTTTTGTGATATAATTGTTTTTTGTCTCATCTAACCCATTCTAAAATGTAGGATGAAACAAGTATCTAGCGCAAAATCTCACTAAATTTAAATATAATTAGTTACCTAGTTCCAATTTAGTTAACTTCAGCCTCCAGTATCCCCATGTTATTATATTAAGATCAATTTTGAATATTTGACTTCATTTTCAATCTAATTTTAGATATTTGTGTCCAAATTAGAGTCCAATTTTACATATCTGAGACAATTTTGAGTCCAATTTTAGATATCTGAGTCTATTTTGAGTCCAATTTTAGAAATACAAGTCCAAATTTAGATATTTATGTTCATTTTGAATTCAATTTTAGATATTTGTGTTCAATTTGAGTCCAATTTTACATATTTG
>JAAFCF010005748.1:1969155-1986105 GCA_013389785.1 Helicorthomorpha holstii
AGTTTTGCATCGACATAATAAGGGGACGAGAGAATAAATACAACAAACATTAAACAATTTTCAGAAAACATTAAACAATTTTCGGAAAACGTTAAACAATGTTCAGAAAACGTTAAAAAATGTTTAGAAAACGTTAAACAATGTTCAGAAAACATTAAACAATGCTCCGAAAACGTTAAACAATGTTTAATAATATTTTTAATTTTGAATGTTCACTCATGAATGTGCATAAAATACTAAATAATATTTATAAAATGTTAACATAGTTAACAGTGTTAACAAAGTTCATAAAATACTGAACAATGTTCCTAAAGTATAGAATAATGTCTTAAAATGTTGAATAATATTCTTAAACTACTTAATAATGCTCTATAACTTTTTTTTAAAGTGTTGATTTATGTTTTAAAATATCAAATAATGTTCTTACAATTTTGTACTTAAAATATTCTTAAAATGTGCAACAATTTTTTTAAATTACGTTCAATATATTTTCTAAAATATCATAAAAAGCACAGCTGAATCATTGATTTATCAACATAAACAAAACATTAATGCAATACACTTCCGCTAATTTTGTGCTGTAACTATTTTTAATTGTTTTAATGCATAAAAAAAAGTTACGCATATTTAATCGTCTAAAAATATTCCACTGAATAATAAATTAAATTTCTTCATCAATTCTGTACTGCAATTATAATTTTTTCTCTTAAAAATTCTACGCCGTTAAACAAAAAACTGCAATTCACTAATGTTGCATAATTATAATTCATTATAAAAATTTATAAACTGCCTTAGATTTTTTACTGCACCATATTTCAACGAGGGAGAAAGAAAAAAAAAATGTTAAAAAAGTTTTTCTTTTTTTTGCTGAATATACTGTTACATTCTTGCTGCAACTTTTTCAATTAGTAACAAAAAATGCAGCATGAGTTGAGTAGCATTAAATAGATCAATTACGAAAGCTTATAAAATAGTCGTATTATTCTGCATCACTTTGACAAAAACTGTCACCTAATGCAAATTTACTGTATCATCAAAAAAAGATTCAACAAAAAAGTTGGAAACAGCGTTCTTTTTTAAGAGTATTTTCTTTGTTGGAACAAAGCATATATTTTTTAAGCTAAAGAAAAGCAGACATTTCACTTTAAACAAATTGTTCCAGTTGGTTGCAGCCAGATGCAGACGACTGAGGGGATTGGTGGGGGGAGGGGGAGGGGGGAGAGGGGGGAAGGGAAGATAAATTTGGGAGGAAGAAAGGGAAATCAATGGGGGTGGAGAAGTGTAGTGCCAAGAGGTTGATGAGTACATAAAGCAACCTAACTGCTTTTGCTAAAGAATAAAATGTCGGTACTTTAAATGCACTAATTGGGCTTTAATTACCCACCGATTTAATGAGTTGGAATGATGGATGTAAAAATTCTTATCACTAACTGTAAATCTTGCTCAAATCCAAATGGCATCGGTATTTATTAATCATTATGAATCCTAAGTAGTCATTTCAAACTCCCCACACACACAAAAAAAAACCCCATCATTTGAATTTGGAGAGATAAATATCAATATAGTTTTACAAATATTATATGTGTATTAATACGTATTTGTAAATGAAATTCATGATGAAAGATGAAACACTGAAAAATTACCATCATTCGTTTTCATTTTGGAAATGCAAAATAAATAAACGAGTGGGATTAATGAAACGAAAAATCCGCTAATTACTCGTAATTAACTATTTAATTACTCGTATGATATAGGAAAACAGACAAAATCCTACCTGAAAATGGTGCTGAAGATCTTCAAATGATAAATTTAGGTAGTTTTGACAGGCTCCTGGATTGCACATGCAGCCAACACGAAGATGAATTCCATGAGCTGAAGCCAATGTCTCCACCTAAATAAATAAAAAAGTAACTTTAATTTTTTATGTTATCAGTAAAAATTGATAATCGATTCTTGAAATGTCGATTTAACGTTCAATCGTCCATCACTTTCTTTAAACTTTAATCAAATACTTTATAGAAATGTTAAAAAAAAAACTTTATCGTAGAATTTGTACATTAGTATACTGTTAAACAGCATGTTTCCGTATACTGGCAATGTGGGTGTTTACAATTTTAGGAAATGCACTCAGTTTGCTGTAAATTATTGATTAGATTGACATTAACATAAGAACGAATACGCGTGTGTTAATGTTTTCAATCAAAATGCTTTTATCTTACTGAATAAAAATTTTTAATCATTTTTTTTTTTTTTTTGGTATTTGAAGTGTCTTTTTTTAAACGTCAAAAAAAAAAAAGTCTAATAAGTCCATGATTACGGTTACTTCCATGCGTACTATAAGTTACAGTATGTTCATTATAAAGAATTTAATACAATTAGAACAGGTGGTGAGCAAACTATGGTCTGTGGGCACGCACATGTTGTAATACTAATTTTTTTAATATAATGTTGAGTTGAAGAACATTATCCAAAACGGTTAACAGTTACATATTTTTCACTTTTATAAGTGAGCTATGTGGTCAGATTGTATTATAAATTAAGTTCATTTTCCATCATAATTATTAAAAGTAACATTTTGAATAGTAGAATCGTATTTCTAAATTAGAAACGGTTTCAGATTGTCCCCTAAAATGTAATGAGCATGTATACTCCATGTGAACGTAAAATAAAATGGTAAATACATGGTGGTTATTATTGATTGATATTTTCAGGGTCGGTTTTAAGGGTTTAGGGGTGTGCAAAGTGTGGAGCCAAACGGAGCCTCGCACTTAAGCTCAAATTCTACTAATTTTGTAGAGAAATCTCGATTTCGGCTCAACTAAATATGAATTGCAAAAGTAGAAGTACCAAAATCAATACGACTAATTCAAAATTTTCATTCAATCATAAACTTGTAAAATGAAAAAGTGCTTAGCTTCAATGAGGATACCTGTTTATTGTTTGCTTTATCAAATAGTTTTTTCAGTTTGAATTAAACCAGTATATATACAGTAAATCTAAATTAAAAAATGTAAGTGCATTCAAAATCTGATTTGAGGGTCAATAACAGCAAATTAATGAGATGAAGAGGCCTCAGCAATCATTTCAGCATAGGGCTTCGCACACTCAAGTCGATCCTGCATATTTTCATACGTTTTAAATTGTAATTGAAGTAGACAGAATATATACTGTATCATATGCGGCTTCCAATAACAATAAAGTTTACAATGTGGCCTTGTTTTAACAAAAATTGTTTACCCTTAAATTAGAATAATAGTAGAAACAATGGAGTATTAAGTTTCTATACCTGTGCTGCACTTACTGTATGTGTTCATCCTATATAACTGAAAATTTAAGTATAAAAATAACAGTTGTAAGGTATTGCAGAAAATTATTATGTGGAGTGTGGGTTGTGGATAGAAAAATTGATCCAAACGTAAAATAATAAACATTCCCGGAGATGACTGACTAAAGAGTTAAGAACCTTAAGAGTCACAATTATAAACTTATAAATCTACATAGGCAATTGTTTAACAATTCAGATATTAAGAAGCACTTGCAATCAAAAATCTCTTATATTCCTTGCACAGTAATCTTTCAAAAAAAAAATAACAATGACTAGTAACTTTCCTACTTAAAATGTGACATCTCAACGTATTTTTTTCTTTCTAGACGTGTAAAGAGCATTTTTAACGACTGGAGCTCCATCGTACATCAAAAGAAGAAGAAAAAAACCCTAAAAGAATGTATGGTCACCATTTGATATTTTGATTGCTATAGAAATCGATTGGACAGACTCTTAGATTCGACAGCAACGAAATACGAATGTATTTTTTCTACTTTTTTATATTGTTAACACTCAACGCCATATACAGCTACAAACGATGTCTTGTAAGCTTTGATGTACTTATGTCCAGTTCTCCTCTCGAATGTCCATATATGCAATATACGTATATAACTTACTGTAATCATGTAACGATATATATATATAAGTTATATACGCATACAACAACTTATAGTGTGTAAGACCCAACAAAAAAAACTTTTTTTTTCTTAGTAATTTTATCCTTTTGCAATCCCCTAAAGGGCATGATGTAAGTGTAGGTTGGCTGAATGCATCGATAATATATACAAGTTGTATATGCAAGTATAGTATAGTGTATGGAGGATAAAATAAGTCTATAACTTATGCCTATTGAGAGGGATTTTTGTATGAAGCTATAAAAGTACTTCACCTTGGCGAAACCTATAAATTGACCATCAGACTGAAGAAGATTGAAGTTGACGATAGCTCCTTGGGTTGTTGCATCTTCAAAATGGTCATGACAATATATGATGACCGCAGGTTGACCGTTACTATGGTGATAACGTCTCATTTCATAATGCACGTATTGAGCCAAGTGAAAAGTGTAATCACCAATAACAGAAATAGTTTTGTTAATATTTCTTGTAGTACCTATTAATAAAACAAAATCACCATATATTTTTTTTAAAAAGAGATAATCATAGTAAACAACAGGTAACTTTAACTTGTTTTCTTACCAGACAATTTTTCCAGTTGATCAAATCCATGTTTAACTGCTAAAATATCCAAAAATGAAACGGTTCCGGCTTCCAGTCTATAAATAAGCATGAAAAAATATATAAATACAACATCATTATAATAATAAAACGTATCAGTTGATATATCGATAACGTATGAAGTCATAAAGTTATGGATGACGTTAAATCAATTTTGATGGATGACTTATTCACACATGTTAACGTCAAAGTATGGAATTCACTTAATAATAAATCATTTCTAAAACAACAGTCAGCATTTCCAGCATCATGGAATTCTACTGCAATTAACTTTTTGTTACACAATATCAACGCATTTTCCGAATTTTTATAGCAGTACCGGTTATCTCTAAATATAGTTAATATAGTTGCCAGCAGTCATTTAAAATAATGAAGATAATTAAGTAGCAAATATTGGCATAACTTCTCAATTAACGTTGGATTATTTGTGGAATTTGCAAGCAAACAATAAGTTTACTAACCAACTCTTTTTACTTAATTAAAAGTTATCTTAAATAATGAAAGCTGTTCCTGTCTGGAACCTGTATACCTTTCTTGAAGCTTTGTTCTAGGTACATGAAAATCTGTTTTAGCTGATGCAACTAAAACGCTTCCTCCACCAAAGTATTTGTTAGTTGAGGTCAAACTCTTCTCCGCTTTTTGATGGACCAGCAAGCATCCTAGACCAGTTGGATACCCGAAAATTTTGTGGAACGAAAAGCACACAAAATCTGGTTGATAACGTTGAAGATCCAGCACTGAAGTAGCCACAGAACCAGCTGCATCTAGCAACACGAACCAGCGATTTCGTTTTGGCTGGTTGGTCTTAGCACCGACATCTAAAGCTCCATTCTGAATAGCTTGAATCCACTCTAATGGGTACTTTCTTCCACAGAAATTACTCTGGCTTGGATAAGCAAAAAGACAGTTACGCTCGCAAGAGCCTTCTTCACGGTTTAGTTTAGTTAAGTTTTGAGATTGAAATTGTTGAAATGACGTTGAAATCGCGTCAGAGGAAACGCAGGAAATTTCAGATCCGTAATGTTTTGCCACTGAACGCACTCCAAGGACAGAGGTATGATTGTCGTCGAGATAGGTGTACTTCCCATGGTTACCCCAATCAAAATTTTCAGCTATTAATCGGAGAGCACCAGTAGCTCCAGAGGTGAAAATGACATGGTAATCGTCTAGGTCCACGTTAAAAAATTGGGCCACTCTGTAAAAAGATAACAAAAATGTTAAAAAAATATTAGATTAAATGTCACTAATGAAATCACAGATTTTGATAAAAATGTGAATGCAATTTAAAAAAATTTGGCAAAATATATGCGGTAGCTTACAAAAAAATTAAATAAAAATTTCTGCATAAAAATAAATTAAATCAAACACAGTCGAATATACATATAAATATACATTTGTTATACAGTACGAATATTTGTAACATAATTCGTAAAAATGAAACTTCAAATATATAAAAAAAATATCAAAAGCAATATAAAAACATCCATTTCTTAGCAAGAAGTCCCATAAAAACTGTTCTTTGTCCCGGAACAGGCTACAGTAACATTTACATAATGACATAATAAACCAGTGAGCATGATTTTGTCAACATATTTCTCCATACGCAAAAACATAAACAAAAATACTGGTAGCTCATAGTCTCATAGTCATAGGGCCTTTAATATTACAGCTTTATGGCTTCATGTTCTATGACAAATGCATTGAATCAATTTAATCAAATTTTCTATCATTTTCATATCTCTTTGTAAGATCTTTAGTATCAAATGTGCTGTTCGTGTACAAAAAAGCGTTCATATAATCATTTACGATTGCACTTCTCGCAATCTAAAAAATCACACAACTTCGTAAATGTTTGATAAATATCTCGATGTAATGTATTGAGTCGTTTAGTCAGTTTGCTTGTTCTGGTTTTCATGATATCATTTACAGATCGGTGTGATTTCAATGAGAATGGATAGCTTCACGTTGAAATAACACGTACTTTCTGCTCCTGTAAACTGTCAATGTAGCTAACAATAGCTATTTAAAAAATAAAATATTGTTAAAAATAGAAACCATTGAAATGTTAAAATGGTAAATTATTTCAAATCAACCCCACTACTTTACAAAATGCTATTAACGTATTAAGTTTTTATAAATTATAGAAATTACCAATGAAGTTTAAGCAATTCGTTATAAAAATTCAATTAATTTTTTAAACGTTTCAAAGTATCAATATAAGTGGTTCTCAACCTTTTCTAAACTGCAGAGCATTATTGTGAATAAAAAGATTTAGTGTATTTATTACATGATCTAGATAATTTTATTTTTTAGGGTTTTTTTTTGTAAAAAACAATTATAAAACACAAAAAAAAACATTTTTAGGCATTTTATTTTAAGAATATTTTTTAAAAACAATTTTTTAACTCGGTCCTCAAAAGACCATGTTATTAACTCTTATTTTAACAGCTTCTGGACTCACGGGTACTGTTTACAAATACTTGGCATAAAAAATAAAAATAACATCTAATAATAACATCGGACATTCTTATATAAAATTCAATAGTTTTTCCTCATTCCCAAAAATTCCTCAATCGTTTGGGTAACAGAAAATCTGACAAATTTCGCTCTACACATCAGCAGAAACCATGACCATCTCTGGTCGAAATGACAGGGTTGCAAGTGACAAGTGAAGACGACACGAGGGAAGACACTAATTTGTCACTTTGTTATTAATATGATATAGGAATAACTTCAAAACATTCACTTTTGCTGCACTTTTCAGAATAAAAAAAGTTGAACTCAGCAATTATTTTTTTTATTTTGTAATTAAAAAATCATTGCACTTACAATAGATACAATAAATTTAATGGATAAGTTGTGTCTGATGTTTTTTTATGACATATTTATTCTATTTTGAGACGTAAGTTATGTAAGATATGGTTACTGCCATTTATTCTTCCAAATCTCTTAATCTTTTAATTTTTTTATTAATCAACATTGAAAATCTGAGCTCACTTAAATAGGAAGTTGAAAAACAATCATATTATAATGTTATTTTTTGATATTCAGGTTATTTTTCTTAAATAGATATCCAAAATTCATTCAGACTCATTTCAAAGTTCTAGTAACTTTAGCTATAATTTTCGAATAGCACTTCCGGAGTGTTTGTGGAGCTCCGGTTGAGAACCACTGATCTATACATCTAACTTAGTAGTGTATTTTTATGAAAAGTAAAAGTAACTTGAAACATAAAAGTCCTTCCTCAAAAAAAAAAAAAACCCAACAATGAAATTATCTGTACTATAATAAAGCGTATTAACACGTTCAGGCATTACACTTAAAACAGCGTTATAGCTTTTACGCTCATAAAACAATTTTGTCTTGTTCAAATAATGAAATTTTAAGTAATTTACAGCAGATGCCGCGTGTAGAGAGATAGAATTAACGAAATCCATTACATACAATATAATACCAGCTCTTGTTGGATGAATATACTGAACTGACACCAAAACTCAATGCTAAAAATACTTGTTTTAATCAAATGCGTTTGCGTTTTCCCATTATAACAACACGGTATTTACTCATACTGTAGATCAAAATATTAGGAAAAGTTAAAAAAAAAATTTAAAAAATAAAAAAAAAATACTTGGGGCACAGCACTGTCGAGATAATTCCCCTGAGATTTTTTGACTGCAAGAATTTTATTCATGTTTTCTCCTCTCACTTTTTACGCGCGCCGTTTTTGTAGTAGTATCACGTGACAGCGTCTATTTTATATTTCTTCGATTTCAACTTTGTATATTATGGTACGACTGTGTGCTTATGGGTACACTTTTTGAATATAACGCCAATTCTACTGTTACATGTACACGTTATTGTCCTTTATACAACGCCGGTTATACCAATAACGCATTTTTTTCATATAAAAAAATAGCTTGAATAGCTATGAACGGTACGTGCTTATTTCCTATTCCTTTTTACGCCTAACGACAAAAAAATTTTTTTTTTTTTCAGGAAATTTTTTTTTTTACTTTTGCCAATTTGAATGCAACTTTTTCTTTGATTTACGCATAGATAGCGACTATAAGCATGCAATTTCAGAAATACAATTTTTTTTTATTTTTGTCTAAACACACTATAGGCTGTTATTTATATAAACTGTATTTAAGTATAAATAAATAAGTATGTATATAGAAAGATGAGGGAGAGAAAAAAAATCAAAAGTTGCCGATTTCTTGAGCTTCTTTTAGCCTAGAAAACCACCGTACCAAAAACCATATTAAAATACCAATAAGATTTTTTGAAAGATGTTTAATGAGGTAGATGAAGAAAGAAAGAAAGAAAGAAAAAATAAATAGAATCGATTTTTTTTTCTTCAGAGATATAAACATCAAAATGAATTGAAATTTAAAATAAAAGTTTTTCATATATGCCAAAAACATAACATTTTTACACAGTACTGAACCTGCATTTTTTTTTTTTTTTTTTTTAGTAGAAAATAAAAAAAACGTTGTGACACATCCACTGTATATCATAGGTAAAAAATATAAAGGGCAAAAATATCAGTATATAAAAAAAGCTGTTTAAAAAATAAAGAAATTCGTATATTTCAGTGCCCTCGAATGATTTATGTTCTTAGCTTGCGTATAAAATTCCCTGTATAAATGCGCTTGGCTAGATAAATAGGAATTGTATGAATGATCCATAAAACTATAGATATAACAAAATCCAACAAAAAAAAGATACATACAGCGTCGAAGTATAAGCAATAGCTTGAAATTCAACCGTTGGATGTTTCATAAACAATACATATGTATTTTATACAAATAACTTGCTATAATGAGACGTTGCATAAATTCGCTCGTTTTTCTCTCATTGTTTCTCTATAAATGTAATAAGAACGAAAGCGCACGTATTTATGCAACAACTCAATAGAGTACATAATGCAAAACGATAGAAGATAAACGGATGAAGATCTATCAAGGGACAAACGACTCACAAAAAAATAAATAAAAAAAGAGCAAAACAATCCCAGAAAATACAGAATTTTGAATACAAAAATTTTTTTTTCTTTTCTTTTTTGAATAATACTCGTAGAAGTGGCTATAAATCTTTGAAAATGCACTGCACTAATGACTTTCGATTTGGCTTGTCAATGATGCATTCATTTTTTTAATATATATTGTAATGAAATACTATGCCTGTGATTCAGTGATATATTAAGTTTTTTTTTTTTTAGAAGAACAAAATTAAGCTGCCGCCACTTTGCGGAAATGGCAGATAAAAACGTCAGACTGAAAATTTGTTAACATGTTTTTAAAGGTTAGACCGTTAAACCTCCATCTTCCCATATGATTTTATATCAAATAGTCTTGTTGCCAATTCAACAGTCTTCAATTGTCAGAATTGGAAAAACGATGAATGAAATGAAGTAAAAGCTTAAGAAGTTAAGATTACACATGACTTCTTTTTGTAACTTTTAACATTAAATGTAGTAAAAGTGTGAAAGACTTGAGTGGGTTGCATCCCCCAAGGAAATCGAGAGAAATCTACTTGAAATAGCCAGATAAGTTGAAACACTTCAAACATCAATCTTTAAGATAACAATATAACTTTCACCTTTGGATTAAGTTATAGAAAATAACAAAAAAATTGGGAAAAAACATGGAGAAAATAAAATTCACAACTTTAAAAATTATAAATACTGTATAGAAGTTAATACACAGAGTAATTATAAGGTGTTCATAGATAAATTGTTGCAAGTGAGACCCCGTTAATACAAACTCACTTAACACAAAATTCTGTTCAATAGAAAAAAAATTCGCTTCTCCAAATGAAAAAATGTATGGAAAACCAAAATTTTTATAAGTTTTACAGTTTTTATATAAACAAATACAAAATCAATACATTTTTAGTTTGTTTTTATAAACAAAATTTAAAATTGCATTGTTTTTTCTTACATGCATATGCGTATGCACAAAATGCATAATATTTTGAAATGCATATTCTTTACATTTTATATGCATATTAATTTAAAATTCATATTCTTTGCATTTTTCGGTTAAAACAAAATTCGTTTAATACGAAAAAAATCTCGTTTCGTGTTAACGGGGTTCTACTGTAATTGATATGTAAGCTCATATATTGTCTTTAGTGGCAAAATTGCCAAATAAGAAGCAAGAATTGACTGCATGACTAATCATAAGTATTTGTCTTATTTATTCGTTACCAGAATTTATAAGTAAACATATATCTTATGATCACTCAGTATTGTTAAAAATATTTAAGTATTACAAATTCATCAGTCTAAATAACCATTTCTTACTAAATAACAGAAAATTAAATATGATTAATAGTCATCATTTACTATTATGTATACTGTATATATGGCACTTAGTCCATTAAGTCTTTAGACAATTTATAAGTTCAAATAATTCATAATTCAACAAATGAGTCGTACAGAAGCTAAGTGGATTAAGTCACATATTCTTGCACATCTTTCTAATTTAACAAAGACTTTTGGGACATTTGCCATTTGGGCCCTACTTCAAACTTTCATCTCGAAATGGGGCTACATAAGAATTTAATTTGTTTGGGCCATATGGAGCGCTTCAACTTTACCTCAAAACCGCTTTTATGAGACTTAATCCACTTTGCTTCTAAACGACTCAAATGTAAAATAGCAATTAAAATATTTTTAGCTTTTTTAAACTTTGAAATAATCATAATTTCATGCGTTTAGGTGGAAATCAAATAATGCATCTCAGTCCAAAAGTCACCAAATACAGTATCACTTTTACTTTGGTTTTTTCAACTTACTATAAGGCAAATGTGCACTTTTTTTTATGTATATTGACTAACCTTTATGCATGTTTTATCGTGATTCAATAAGAAAATAAAGTGCTTACAGAGCTAACGAATAGCTATTGAACGTATGCGTTTTAAAATATCATGTTTCACAATTTACTGTATATTTTATTTTTACAAAATAAAAATTTAGTTATTAACAGTATTTTGTAAACTACTATTTAGTTAATTAGACTTTAATAAAAGATTACAAAAACTCACAAAAAAAGTTTAAAAAAATAAGTTAATTATTCAATGCCAAATTTGTAAAAAAATTCAACAGACTCGTGTTGTTTATTAATGTTGTAAAATTTATTTTTTATTTCCGCAAAAAAAATTATTTGCTAAATTTTGTAGACTATTGTCTAGTTAATTAGACTATAATATAAGATTACGAAAACTCAGAAAAAACTTCAGACTAAAAATAAGTTAGTTATTCAATATCAAAGTTGTCAAAGAGTGAAGTTGCCTGGAGAAGGATTAAATTTTTATTAACTTTCATTAAAAAAAAAAATATAAAAAAATTTGCAATAAATTTAATGAACATTTTCCTAAAATATTTCGATTGAATTGTTAATGCAATTCGTGTCTACAAATTTTATATATTTAATTTATAACTTATTTCTAGCTTTAATGCTCAAGTAAAAAAAAAGTACTTCGAATTGAAGCAGAATATAATCTTTAAAATCAACATCTTAAAAGCAACGCTAAAAAACTTCAAAGATCCAATCCGAAATTTAATAGTAAAAACAAAAAAAAAATCAAAACGAGATATCAGATAAAAATTGGAAAAACTTATTGAAGAATTGCGAATTTGGCATCAAACTCTCTGATAAAAAAACATTCCACTTAACTGTTTAAAAAAAGTAACTTACTCGTATGCTTAAAAATAAATAAAAAAATATATAATGTATAAAACTGAAAACGTAATCGAATTTACGCCGCAATTTTTATTTTATTTTTCGTTTATTTCGTCTGTTGTGGTATTGAAAGTCATCGATTTTAATCAGCCAACTTCAACGTCCATTTAAAATGCCACAAAGTACTTGAGTCAGACAGCTTTAGTGATACGTTGAAAGTAAATTTCACTGTCCTTTTAAATTTTTAAAACCACGCCGTGGATATGTATTTTTTTATTTGCCTTTTTTATGCGTTTGAAAACTGTCTCGACATTTTGTTCTCTATCATTAAACAGAATCCCAAATGTGGGAATTCACCGCAAGTCGCCTATTAAATCAACCCAATGGTTAACGCGTATCTTACGTTGCAACGCATAATAAAATAGACGTAACTTTGGATTCCCAGCTCTTTCTACCCATTAACATTCCCTTCTGCCGTTTTACGCTGCGTAAATTGCAGGTAAAGATAAGAATACAAGTTTTATATATGCAAATCAAACATTTTTTTAAGAATCTTTAGAAAACTTCAGTCATTGGAGAATTTTCAAATGGAAATTGATGGGTAATAAACAAAGGGAAATCTTAAATTCAAATAAATGTATTAAATAGCGAAACTGCGAACTAACAATTGCTTGTAGATAATCTTAAAAATCGATTTACAAATTAAGTTTGGTAATTATATTTTTGGAAGTGATTTATAAAGTTGTCAATTACAAGTAGCTGGAATTACAACTGTTGTGCGACATTTAAATATTGTAAACATTTAAAAAAAAACAGAAGAAGTATATTTTAATATTTTTTACTTGTTTTAATGTTTAACTCGATTGTTTAATCGGATGATATGTCGTATTTACCCTGTAGGCGTAAAAAATAAAAAACCAAATTCAAATTATAACTTTACACCTGATAAAACCATTGAATTGAGTTCTGTATACCCTTGGTCCCCAACCTCCCCTCTATGGACCGGTACCGGTCCGCGGAGCAAATGCTACCGGTCCCCTAAAGAAAATTTTGTAATTGCAATTCTAAAAAAACCAGAATGAAGATTATAAAATACTGACCGGTCCGCAGGAAATATTTCCCCTAGTTTACCGGTCCTTGGTAACTAAAAGGTTGGGGAACACTGCTGTATACTATACTGTGCATATAAGCTTTACAGAAAATTCTTACCAGAAATTTTGTCCTATTATCAGCCTGGATACTACAATATAATAAACAATATACCCCTTATTTGTAAAGAATTTTAGCCATTTTCTCACACTCACTTTAGTCAAATTTTCTTACTGCAACAGACAACAGCAGAAAAAAAGTAGATGGAAAATGTGTTACTCAAACACGTTGGAAAAAAAGTGCAGAAAACAAATAAAATCGACATGATTTGTTTATTCTAAGTACCACCACAAGTGGCGAATAAACCAAAATGCTGGAAAACCATGATGTGGGCCATGGTTTCTTTGAGAGAACTTATAACATTCGGTTAGACAATTGAAATATTCGATATTGTACTTCAAAATAATATAAAAATATTGAGAATCATATTTGATGATGAATTATTGTTTTGATAGACAGTTCGATATGTATGTGCAAAAATCAGAACAAATAAATATTTATTTAAGAAATATTGATAATTGGGAAAGAGCTTTGTTGGTAAAAACTTTATTCTTTAATTAATGACTGTATCTCAGTTTGTTTACTTAAATATCAAAATTACAAACTAAAATTGGATTAAAAAAACAGATCTGAAACAAATTTGATATTATTTGTAAACGATAAACTGAATGAGAAGAATAACTGCACAAATGTTTTGTTACCAAATTGTAGAACAAGCTATTAAGCAATGAAATCGGGTATTGAATTGTTGTAAAGAAAAACAAATTAAAATTTCAATTTATTTGTATGATATTGAGTGAAAGCTGAGTGAAAGTTAATTTGTGATCTTGTTCTGGCATTTACAAAGGCGTAATAACAAAAGTTGACCTGAAGTAGACCAAATTAAGAAAAAGATTCAAAGAGATTTCACCACAAACATTTCAACACCAAGTTAAAATGCAAAGTTTTAATTTCATTGCTTTTCCCCTTAGATACATTATACGTGGGATAAAGTACAAATGAGTTTTAGCATTTGCTTAATTATTGTTTTCATTGGTAGAAATTACTTCAAATTACAGTAGTTGGGGGAAACCATCAAGTTAGCATTTCTTTTAACACGTTTAATTAGTTACAATCAATTTTTTCTTTCAGTTTTTCGTAATTTTTCAAGTAATCTTCTTCATCCTCGAAATACAAATGGAAGTTGGAATTCAAAATGTCATTCAAACGCTCTTAGACTTCCATAATCAAATTCATGGAAATTTTGTTTTGATTCATCTGGATGGAATAAAACTTTACCTGCTATTTCAATTCTCCAGTGCTAAGCGTTTCAAGCACTTGTGTTTCTTTAAAGTAAAATGTCACATTCACTAAGGGAAACACTTCATCACAAAAAAAGAAAATAAAACAAGTAAAGCGACTTCTGAATGCAGTTAAAATGACTGAAATGACAAATATCTTTGTTCAAACGTTTTTATGCCAAATGTGTTATTTAAAAATATTATTTGGCTGACATATCCTGGAATTGTTTTCCAGTTGAAATACAAATATAAGTCACTACTTGTGCTAGCTGAATATAGCAAGCAGCACTGCCACATTTTAGCTTTCCTTTTTTAAAAAAACTAAAAAAAAAAAAAAGAAGTTATTTACGAGGATAAAATAAATCTACATTGAAATGCATTTATATTTTGCAGTATATAATAAGCACACACGTGAATGCAAAATAAAAAGCAGGTCACGTAATGTTTTGCACTGTATACACGGCTAATGCCTCAAAAAGACACGAAAATCGCTTTTCAAGATTTGCTCTCTTCCATCTTAAACAGTAAATAAGAATTTCTGGCTAAAAATAAGTCATTACGTTGTTGAATACATTGTGTATATTAGGAAAATATTCCAATAGATTTTATGTAAATTTTATCTAATTAATTTAGCGTTCATTTTCCATTGGAAGCTCTTGAATAAGTCAGGATTAACTGTACCGGTACGTACTTCCGCCTGTGAATTCAAAAGAGATTACCTGCAAATCTAATTTCTTTATTGCAATTTTGTATTAGCAATTTTTATAGCAAAAAAATATTTTTTTATTACTACACTTCCTTAAATAAAATTCGCAATAATAAACCTGCGCATACCGGTACCGTATATTCGGCATTATTTTACAATAAACAACTTTTAGAATTTAGATAATAACAAAAATAAAAAAAAAATAAAAAAAATTGTTAAAATGAAAGCACTTGTTAATTAGATTTCTTTTGTTTATTACACTGTTATTGCTTAAAAAAAGAAAAATGCATTTTCCAATTATTTAGTAACTATAGAAATTGTATACAGTGAAATCTTGTTAACACGAAATGTCGGGACCGAGATTTTTCTTTATGTTAACAATGTTTTGTGTTAATGAGAACATGCAAAATCTAATATATTTTGGCAAAAATGATATTTTTTAGTGGAATCTGGTTAACACAAAATTTTTTTAAGACCAAGATTTGTTTTCGTGTTAACGGGGTTTTGTGTTAACCAGAACATGCAAAATCTAATATATACCAGTATTGGCCAAAATGATATTTTTTAGTGTAATCTTGTTATCACAAAGTTGTCGGGACAGATTTTGTTCTTCGTGTTAACAGGGTTTGGTGTTATCGAAAACATGCAAAATCTAATATATATTGACCAAAATGATATTTTTTTTTAGTGAAGTCTTGTTAACACGAAGTTTTCGACCGAGACTTATCTTCGTGTTAACAAGACCATGCAAAATCTAATATATATTGACCAAAATGATACTTTTTTAGAGTACAGCATATCAAGAATTATTTCAGTACAGTATTTCAAAATTTAATGCATTTTATGCATCCATTTGCATGCCTGCATTTTAGAAAAAACAATGCAGTTTAAAAACTTTTTTTAAAAACCAAATGAGAAATGTATTGATTTTCTATTTGTTTTCATAAAAACTTTAAAACTTTTTCATTCGGAGAAGCAAAATCAGTTCGTGTTAACGAACAACAAATGTATGGAAATGCCAATACTGTAGTTCGGGACCGCAATGAGTGCTTCGTGTTAACGAGATTCCACTGTATATTTTTTAAAATAAATTTCTACTGTTACGTTTTTGGTTGGAATTAATCATTAAACAGCATTTCCATTATCAACTACACAATACAATTTAATTATCCATTCATTTTTTTAAAAACAAATACTTGAATAATTAATAACACCGTGTTGTTACCGTTATTTTCGATTAATTAGTGATTACTCTCGTTTCTAATATTGCAATATGTTTTTACGTGCTAAAGTCAAATCTACTTTAATACGTCATAAAAATCACTACAATTTATGTACAGTGGATTCTCGTTAACACGAAGTCGACGGAACCAAAATTTATTTTCGTGTTAACGGGGTTTTGTGTTAACGAATACATGTAAAATATAATATATATTGGTCAAAATGACATGTTTTAGAGTCAAACTGACATTTTTTAAAATCAAACTCACATTTTTTAAAATCAAACTCACATTTTTTATAGTCAAACTCACATTTTTTAGAGTCAAACTCACATTTTTTAGAGTCA
>JAAFCF010005748.1:1986115-2026465 GCA_013389785.1 Helicorthomorpha holstii
CATTTTTTAGAGTCAAACTCACATTTTTTAGAGTCAAACTCACATTTGTTTGATTTTCTCTACATTTTCTTTGACGAAATATGCTATTTTTCATTCAGTGAAGCAAAATCAGTTCGTGTTAACGGGGTTTTGCTTTGTGTTAACAAACAAAAAATATAAGGAAAAGCCTATACTGTAGTTCGGGACCGCAACATTGCTTCGTGTTAACGAGAAATTCGTTTTAACGGCGTTCGTGTTAACGAGAATTTACTGTATCTGCGTTGTGAAAATTGTTTTGATCCGTGACACTTCACTTGCACGTTAAAAAGTTAAATGTTTAAGCGTTTTTATCGCTGACAACTAATGATTTTTTGAATTTTGGATGGAGAAAAAAGAACGCGGACTTCCATTCATTAATATTGTAATAGCCTTAGTATCTTTTTGTTTATTCTCGTTCATATGTATGAAAATTTATTTGTGAATTATTCACACGTAACTGAGTGAAAATGTCATCATGTAGATTCGGGATTAGCGTCACAGCACGCGGTGAACATTGAAAACAGTGTGTGTGAATAGTTCTCGAATAAAGTCGTAGGGGTACATGTATTGTTATGCAGAGATTTAATGTATTCGCAGATATTAGGTACTTTCAAATGTAAAATTATGCGGATCGTAAAATGTTCGGCTGCTAAGCCTACATATAAACAACAGAAACCCCACTTTTACTATAATTAAGTCAGCTGGCCAACTGTTTAACGAATAATAATTTACTCAGTGTCAAAACATTTTTCATTACATTCACTTCAAATGGGTGCTCAATAATTGTAAAGAAAAGTGATGTTAAATTATGTCAAAATTTAATACAAGTGTTTATTAAAAGCAGAATTAAATAGTGACAACTGTCTGCCAAGTTTTACTGACCAATGAATTTGGACATACAGTGGAAACACGAACTCGTTAACACAAATCTTCGCTTAACACAAAACTACATTGAGGTTCCTAACTAAAGTGCAGTATAGACATTTTCATACATTTATTTCCTGTTAACAAGAAGCAAAACCCGCTTAACACAAACTGACTTTGCTGCTTTTTATAAAAACATACAAAATCAATACATTTTTTTAATTTGTTTTTATAAAGAAAAATTGAAATTCCATTTTTTCTTAAATGCATACAGTACAATATGTGTACACAAAATGCATTATATTTTGAAATTTAAATTTTGTATCTATTATGATGTAAATATTGGTTCTAATATGTAAATAGTGATTCTAAATATGATGTATCAAGGGCTTAATAAACAAATTCGTTATTTGTCTTTCATAACCTAAAATAAAATTTATTTAAAAAATTTTAGAAATTGATAACACGTTTTTTAACATTAATACACTTTAATTTATAATTTTTTATAGACAGAAATATTTGATAACTTTGATCTAAAAATGTTTTTTATTATTGATAATCAAAAGTCACCACTCACCACTGTTACTTCGATTTTACTTTTGTAATTTTCAATTGACTAAAATTTGAATGTGCACATTTGTTTAAGTTGTATTGAATGACATTCATGCATGTCTTACTGACATTTGAACACAACTGGTTATTGAATGTACATTATGTGTCTAACTAGCTCATGATATAAATTAATTGTTCACTTTTGTAAAAAAAAACCCTGTTTAATTAATTAAGACTTTATTAGAAAGTTAAAAAAAAATGGACTAAAAATAAGTTATTTATCGAATATCAAAGTTGTCAGTCAGGTCAACATCCATGTTGACTGTAGAAGGGTTAAATAATTATGGTATTATACGTGTTTTTTTTTTCTTGTGAAATCATTGGAATTTAAACTAAGATTTCTTCCTTTATTTCATGCTCTTTATACTCTTAATTAGCTTAAAAATTAAAATTTTTAATATTATTTGACGTTTTTCTGTTTAAGTCAATTTGCAGTAAGTAAATTCCACATAATACATTAAACGAATAAATTAAAATCAATAAAAGAAAAGTCAAGACTAAAGTAAACAAACATATACCGTATTATGTTACAAATTAATTATTTTTAATATGTCCATTAGCATTTCTATATCAACCAATTCTAATTATAAAAATATCGATTGCAGTGTTTCAATTACGTAAGTAGGCAATAATCGTATTTCAATTGCAGACTCTGACATAAAAAAATTACAAACAATAAAACTTAGTTGAAGTCAATGTTGTATAACGAAAAATTGCTGTGCAATCAGATTGCACATCCATTATTAAACGTTATATATTTTTACAAATTTCATACCGAGCTTATTATTAAAAAATTACTTTACTTCAAATAAACTTTTAATTAAATATTAACAACATTAAATCCCATTAACATTTACAAACAAACTGGCCTATTAGAAATACGAGTAAAAGTAAAAAAAAGCCACAATTATCATTGATATTTACTGACCAAATTATCAGATCTAATTTTGTTAAAACCTGGTTACCTTACTAACATCATTACTGCTAAGTACACAAAACTACTTAGCTTATACCAACCAACAGTAAAAACAACAAAAACAATAATAATCAATTTGGCAGAGAAGCTCTAGTCAAAGTATATGATCATGATAGAAAAGTCATCGTACTTGAAACTTTACGCTACACGATTGACCTAAGGTTAAAGTTCACTCTTCTAGGAAATAAGCCAATCAAGTTGACTCCACTCTTGGCTAAGAACAACATCTTAAAACTAAACGACGCCATTACTTCTTATCTTCAGAATTACACATTAATTGAACAGCCAAAAGGCCACTTTTGCAACCGCTAGAGACAATCTTCAAACATAATAATACGAGGAGATCTTGTTATCAAAAAACTATTAAAGATTTTATACATACAGTGTACTAAGTAGCCAAATTAAACAAACTACTGCATTACATCAACATATTAATTGGCTATATAAGTATTGTTAACTGCTTTTAATAAACGCTTAACTTGTATTAAATTTACCCAATTGGAGTACTTTCCTAACCAAAAATCACTTCTGTTACTCAAACAAAAAGCCACTGAGGACCTGTACATTTTGCAACTTAAAACAAGTAGAAATCAAGTCGCTAAACATCTAAATTAACTTAACTATAATAGATTATTATGAGCAAGAGAGTAACTCGATATTGTTAGAATCATTTTCAGTCACGATTGGGTATTTTAAATTACATTGCAAACATTAACAGTAAAAAAGTATCGTGAAGTACTGTAATTCTCCAAACGAGATATACGAGACCACAGTTTGTAAACAAATATCTAATGAAAGCATCTTAAAAGCTGAATTAATTAGATTAAAGATTTATTTGTGGACTCAGGAGACTCGCTACAGAGTACTGACTCGGTAATATCTAACTTAGGAGTCAAATTTCCCAACAAAAAAGCCAGCGTTTTGTCACGCGAAGTTGCAAACACTATTTAAATAAACAAAACAAAATTACTCATTCTTATACAGTGTAATAATAAATGATTGTACGGCGGGACATAAGCTTAAAAATATCTTGACAACAGTGATTTAAAATATTACAATTTCTAAAGGAAAATCGATTCAATGTGCACTTGTATTGCAAGCTCATTCTGTAAAACAGCACAACCGTAAATTGAATACAAAATCAATTTTTTGAAGAAGAAAAACACAATGAGATTGTAAGCAAAGGACGTTTAGAAAGTCTTTTGAAAATTTAAAGAATTCAGTAAATTTCCCATTAAAATATGTAGTATGTTAGCACAATTTTTTCAAAACTTTTACATACTCAAACTTTTTTTCTAAAGAAAACCTGTTCAAATAGTAAACACCCAAATTGGAAATTATACTGCGAGACACATACTTTTTTTTAAAAAAAATTTTTTGATGGATTTTCTGAGTTGTCTATTGACTTTTTGAACATCCTTCGTAATGACGCCGAAACTCTATACACAAAACAGCACAGCGCTTTATTTCTTCTTAAATTAAATGCCTAATTACATTATTTCAATTGATTTGTTAATTAAATCTAAATTCGACTCAATGTTCGAGTGGTGTTGTATGCCATATACACAGCAGAAAATTATTATAGTACAGTTACAGTAAATATAAAATAAAACGACACTGCTAAAAACTTTCTAAAGCAATTGATTACGAAATGCATGTCTCATTTAGCATCACCGAATCAATTCTTAGCCTATAGAAATATACAGTAAAACCCTGTTAATACAAAAATCCGCTTAACACAAAACAACATTGCGGTTCTGAACTAAAGTATAGGCATTTATATACCTTTGTTTCCTGTTAACACGAAGCAAAACCTCCTTAATACGAAAAAAAGTTAGCTTCTTCACATGAAAAAGACGAAAATGTAGAAAAAAAATCAAACTTTTTATAAGTTTAAAAGTTTTTATAAAAACAAATACAAAATCAATATTTTTTTATTTGTTTTTATAAAAAAAAAATTAAGATTGCATCGGTGTTTTTTTATTGCATACATGCATATGTGTATGCACAAAATGCATAATATGAGTAGTTCAGAAGCAAAGTGGATTAAATCACATTTTTAAATAACAATTTTAAAAACAATTTCATAATAAAAAGTAGACTTCATCCAATTTGACTCTACGTGAAAGTACAATTTATTTCCGTGGCAAGATGGATGAAGTCAACATTTTCAAGTTTGCATGCTCACCATTTAATTACCAGTGAAGATACAATCACTAAAATCACCTAAAAATTTAAGTTGAAATGTAACATTAACGTACAAAAACTTTCTATACAAAAAATTCAATTTGAATCAGAAAATACAGCTTTCAACTTTATCTATAAGTATCTGGAAATCACTTTTATGTGACTTAATCCACTTTGCTTCTTAACGGCTCTTATTTCGAAATGTAAATTTTGTATCTAACACCGTGTTTCCCACCAGGAGCATTTCGAATTTTCAAAGGGGCATTTCGAATTTTCAAAGAGGCATTTCGAATTTTCAAAGAGGCATTTCGAATTTTCAAAGGGGAATTTTCGAATTTTTAAATATGACGTTAAGAGTGAATTATTTTAGTAAAAATATATACATTTTTTTGCACGTTTCGGTTAAAACAAAATCCGTTTAATACAAAAAAATAATCTTGGTCCCAAGCGTTTCGTATTAACGGGGTTCCACTGTATTTGTACCAGAAAAAAAAACCCTCGTTACAATAACATATAGTCCTTGCTGGATGTAAAAAAACCGTTATAATGAGAACAACTGTCATAACAATGCGTTTATTGAATAAAAAAAATTCCTATCTTCAAGTATTAAAGCTTTGCATAAATGACAACTTCGAGCATAATATCGCCATTAAAAAAAAACAAAAAACACAAAAAATATCATATAGAAATTGTCTCGTATATATATAAATTTCAGTAATAAGAAAAGTAAGAATGGTTGAAATAAAGTAAATAGATACTCGAGAGAGAGAATGTAGAGCTCAGCAGTTGGTTTGCAGACAAGACGTATTGATTTTACTCTGTACAAAACTCAATAAAAGCAACAATGGCAGCAAAATGTCAAAACCAAAAAAAAAAAAGTGGAAAAAAAGTCAACAACAAAACTGTCAGAAACAGTGCAACAAATAGATGGGTGGTTTTGATATAAGATCGGAAATAATGGTATTAGCTGAACCTAAAATGTTGTTTAGAAAGTATCAGCTTCAATGATCGCCATTTTCCATGTAATCTCGGACCCAACATTTTATTTTTTTTTTTTTTGTATTTAAGAGTTGAAATGAGTTTCAACGTGTTATACGATATGGTGGACAAATGTTATAACATTGCAGCGGTTTTTCACAACATTTATTATTATTATTATGTAAGTTACTATGTTGATATGTTTGTATTTGAGAAGCGTGGTGCTATTGAATGTAACTTACAATATGAGGAAGTTGAGTGGAGTTGGTTTAAGTATGTATTTCTGAGAACCCAGATAAAGCTTATACAGAAGTAACGTACTGTAGAGTAAAACTTAATAAATATTTCTCTCTTTCACTCCCTTTTCACCATCATAACGAACCTTGAGGGCAAATGATTTCATAAGAACTTCAGTTTTCCATTGCCCCCCTTTCTTATTGCAACTCCCCACCAAATCATTTTGACTTTCAAGGCATCACTTGTTTTGGTCTATAAACGTCAGAGTGATAACACGGATAAGCATTTTGGATTATTCTGTAGATAAGTTAAGAGAGGAAAGTTTATGAGATGTGTGTAATATTTGCTACTTCTAAAAATGATAATATTATAACTTAGTTCATCAATTCCGAATAATATTACTCAGCCACAAACACATTTCATGAATTATTTCAACTTATGAGGCAATGATTTCACATAAATCCAGTAGTAAAGTATTATTATGATAAAAGCTTAGTCTTATGGCAATTGTAAGCAAAATTATTGACACTGTTTATAATTATAAAACAATGATTTTTATGTTTTATTTTTTTTAAACTATTTGATTAAAAATGTCTAAATTTTGTATAAAATATCGTGGGGAAATTATTTATGCAAGTTCTTTACTCAAAAAAATACTTTTCTTCCCATTTTTGACGTTCACATTTCAAATAAAACTAATATAATAATCCAAATTTCTTTGATGGAAAACAATTTACGTCGATCAAAGTGTTTATTAAGTTATTTTAAAATCATAATGTCACCTATCAAATACCGGTATTCGTAGAAGAAAAGTAGATTGTAACTAAATTTACTTTAAGAAAATAAACAAAATAAAAATCTCCAAAAATTCTTTTTACTTAAATGCGCTCGTAATGCGATTCCATGGAAACGTCACTTGTAAAGCATTAAGAACTAAGTTGATGTCCATACTAAATCAAATAAGTACCCCCCACAGAACCTATTTTCTTCTTATATTCAGGAGGTTCCCAACCAGTGTCCCGAAATACTTCACTAAAATTATAGTTAAAGTACATATAGTAGTTTTACCGGTAGTTACTTTAACTAGAAGTTTAAAATGAGTTTGGATGGAAGAAAGATATGAATATCAAACAAAAAAACCATAAAAATGTTATGTGAACTCGTTTTTACATTGACTAACATAAAAAGTAATACAGTGAAAGAATAAGAAATTTGAAAGAGGAATTGAGAGTAGCTTTATCTTGTCTTATACGTCACAACATAAAAAAATATTAGACAACAACATCAGAGGCAACTTTCTTCTTCAAACTTATTGGATTTTATTGTAATCGTCATGATTTTTTAATTACAAAATAAAGAACAAATAAAAATGTCGGAGTTCAACTATCTCCTATTCTGAAAATAGCATAAAAAGTGAATGGTGTTTTCAAATTATTCCTATTTCAAATTATTAACAAAGTGACAAAAAATTTATTTCATGTTAAGTGAAGGTGTATTAATTCCCAAATTGTCATTCACAATAGCCCTAGTTTAGAAAAGGTTAAGAATCATTGATCTAGTAATTAGTTGAGTTAAATAACTAGAACAGCGTTTCCCTACATGGGGCAATCTGAAAATGGACTTGTTTAAAATTTAATTTAACCTCATGGTGACTTGTACGAAGTTGACATCTAAAAAAGAAAATCATGTACAGTAAAAACAGAAAAAAGTCCAGCTTTTTTAAAATTAATTATGCATGAGACAAAGGCATCGGTGCCCTAGAAACTGTAAATATCAGGGTATTGAGTTTCCCAACATAGCTGTTTTTGACTCAAACATTCTTGTAACTAGAATTGAGTGACCAGAACTGAGATTTTCCTTAATTGATCTTTTTAACTAATGATTAAAATATAAAAACATTAAAATTATTGTGTACTCAAATTTCAGTTATTCATGATACAATATGTTTTGAAAATTTACTTACTGTGTTTGATCAATAATTTTCTAGTAATTTCTTCCTAAAACTTACTGAATCATTCACATTTCTTTTTTAAAAATTTAATATTGTAATATGGGGAGGGGGGTTAAAACACTTTTTGAAAGACTAAGATGGGGAATAAGACAAAAAAGGTTGAGAAACACTGAACTATAGTAAAACTGTCTTTAAAATAATGTCCATGGATTTTGTAAATTTTGACTATCAAATACTTTTTTCAGTTCCAATTAAATAATTACAAACAAATATTAATGCATTCAAATATTGATTTGAGGGTCATTTACTCTTAGATAATAAGATGCTAAGAGGCCCCATCAACCGTTTCCGCACAGGGCCACGCACACTACAAAGTCGACCCTACGTATTTTCATACGTTGTAAATTGTATTGAAGTAGACAAAATATAGTGTACAGTATATCGTATGTGGCCCCTGATAATAATAAAGTATTCAATGTGGCCCTTCACACAAAAAGTTTGCCCACCCCTGGTGTATACGTAGCTAGCTTGATTTTACGCTTCGATACTATTTGAGAAAAGAAAGTAACTGTAGAATAAAATCCTTTAAAGCTTGTTATTGGACGCAACTAACTTAGAGATATTGTACATGTACATCAGCTAACTTGTCAATGTTTTTGCTGACAATACTAACGCGACATGCGGACATCCATGTAAATTTCTTTTTAGGCTTGTAGATTAACATGCTACAACATGTGAAACAGTTGCCCATATTCCCAGAACAATAAACGACGCTTTATCGTCTTCTTCTACAAACTTACAATTTTTCTTAGATAACTAAATAAAGTATGTTGAAATTTGCTGAACCGAATAAAGGACGGCGAAAATAATACTAGAAATAAAGAGCTAAGAGTTAAACTTGTGTAAAAAAGTACACAAAAATGACTTAAAAATAGGAAAAAACGCCTTAAAAATATGCAAAAAAATGTCCTAAATTATCAAATAAACCACAACAAACTGGCAAAAGCTGGCCAACATTATTAAATGTTTTAAAGAGACATTTAGCTAAATACGAAAAGCTTTACAAAAAAAATGTTTAGTCTCTTTATACGCCCAACGCGCATGCGCAACGTTTAGCAAAAGTTCATCCAAATGGTTCTTTCACAAAATCGATTCCTGTAATTACAGTAGGTTTACTTCCAATAGTTAACGAAGCATTTTCATAATTTAAACAATTAGTTAATTACTATTTAATGCATAATTAACTTCGTTTTTAAAACTAAATTACAAATAGAAAATGTAATTTTCGTAAAAACAAATTATTTTAAAAAGCTCTAACACAATTTCAATGTATTTTTTATAATTGCATTCGTTGACTTGAGAATAGCAAATGAAATTATCGTTTCACATAATTTAATGATTTGCAATATGCTAATTTGCTAAAGCTCATTTTAATACAACACGATAACACCACTGCATCTTAACTTAATTTAACTTAAATGGTAAAACTTGTTATGATTAAACGTTGAAATTTGAGTTTTATATTAATTTATTTTTGATATCACAATCATTAGTTATGTATCTCATTGGGTTTAAGGTTCAACTTTTTAATAATGTTTAATTTATACTTTGGTTAATGGTTACTGCACGACTGTATAATCCTATTAAATTTAATTTCATTCATGCAAATGAAATGACTTAATTCTAATTTTGGATATAAAATGAACTACTGTACATTTTGATTTGTTTCTTAGACCACAATATGTGATTAAACAGAAAGTTACTCTGCCATAAAAAGACAATTGGAAACCTAATTTATTGATTATTTTAAGCTACAAAGGAAATTGTCTTAGTTTCTTTTAGAGTTTCGTTGAGCTATTCATCATTCAAAATTTTTATATTGCTATACTTACAGTATAATTCTTGTTTTAGCTTCAAAGTATTCAAATATTCTAAATTTTCAACTTTTAAAATGGCTGAAAATTCAACAGCAGTAGAGTAGGACAGCTTTAAAAAAAACATACACCATATGTATAAACTAAGAATTCAATATCACGTAGTTACCAAACGGCACATTGAACTTCAGTGAATATTCCTTTAGCTGACCCCCTCCCCCATCCACTTTCTTCTCAAACTCTTTTCAACGATCACTGTCATGATTTCAATTCACCCCTTTTATACCCTGTATATAAAAACTATATGCCCCTTATTCTTTTTCCGCCTACAACCACATTTTACATTACAATCGCTATCGACCGTCTGGTTTGGAAATGACCCGGCTCCAACTCCATATAACACAAGGCACGCACAATTCCATAGACGGATTTCATCTACACACACACAATATTTTCATTGCTACATATTTCATATACATATTTTTCTTCGACAAAAGAATGTTATTCATTCTTTCATATATTTCTATACTTTGTACAATCTGCTCATGTTGAAAATAAAAGCAAAAGAAACGATATTTTTGCAAAGAAAAAAAAAAAAATCAAATTCACCAAATGCATTTTTCGTAGTATTCATATGCAACATCTACTTTTTTTTTTAAGTGTTTCGATTATATTTCTACAGGATATACAGTATTATTCAACGTACACACACATATTGTTTGATTTCATTTCCATCATTTGTGCAAAATGATAAAAGCTAATTCGACATCTGCAATACTGAATATGAATGTTTTCTATGCATTACCGGTTTTGAATGACTTTTAAATTAAATACAAATTCGTAGTGACGATTTGATAGATATAAAAAATTCTTAATAATAGGAAAAAAATGTACTGTAGCTTAATACAATCTCTGCATATTTTTATTTTTGCCAGTTTGCACAAAATAAGCTCCCAAGTACTGAAATCCGTCAGCACTGATCCCGGAAGCAAAAACAAGGGCTCACTAATCACTGGATTTCCTTTCTCTATCTCATACAATTACTTTTTTTGCATTTTGCCGACGACAGAACTCTGCTATTAACACGAAAAAATAGATTTTTTTTACTTATTTTTAGTCACTAATGACATTTTGTATTAAAGAAATATAATAAACCATTCTGCTAAGTATTTCTCTATTATAAAAATAATTCAAAATATCAATATGAACCTGATAACACAATTCCTATAAAATATTCGTGTGACAAGAATCGCGCAGATCTCATTATATAACTTAAAATACGACGTTTTTTATAGCTAGAGTAAAGCAAATTGACAAGTCTCATACAATAACAAATAGCTAAAAAGACGTCACTAAATTATTCAGCACGTGAAACTGAAAGAAACTGTTTGTTTTTTTTTTTTTTTCGTCGACAAGATAAAAGTTATATAAAATTCATTTGATGAAAACACGACAAAATGTTTCTAGCCAACTAAAATTTTACATGTCAACACAACACTTTTGCAATAGCGTTAACAATAATGCATTTCAACATTAAAATATTATGAATTTCTTTTCCCAAATTTAAATTCATTTGTAAATTAGTTTCATCATTAAGAAAATTTCTAATTTCTTTAAGTATTCATTTTCCTCCTCTGAAACTGTTTTCAGTTTTAATTAATCACCAAAATGTAATGTCATGTCAAACTAACGTTTATATCTCTTTAGATCAAAAAAACCATTCGTTTCCGGTGGCTTGATGTTATTTAACTTCATTTATTACAATGACATACTGTAGTAAATCTCTCTGCCTAAACTTAAGTTTACATCTTCATTATTTTTCAGCAAGATCTTCTATTTAGCATGTGAATACAACCCAGTTGAATTAAGCAAAAATACTTAAATAAAAAAAAGGATGAATGAAGTTGTTGCCTTACAAAGACATGTGGATTTTCGTTCACATCAAAATAAATGCATAAAGTAACTTCCTTTTCTCCTACAGACTTATCTGGTGTAGTATCAAAGCTTCATACACAGTGTAAAACTCATCATCTATCCTTTCTTAAACTTGTAACAAAAGAAAAATATGCTTGGGAGGAATTACACCAACACCACATTATGTTAATAACTTTTAAGTTGAAACTTCAAATCGAAGAGCCACATTCAAGTGAAATGTAATTCGTAAAAGCAAACGCATCAATCAGAAATTCCAAATTAGGCAGTGCCAATTAATATTAATGAAAAATTCTTCAAGAAAGCCAATGTTGAAAATTAAACATTCTTTCTTTCCTTTTTTTTTTTTTTAAGAATGTTATACATTTTGAACTATGACCAATCACATCACTCAAATTGCAACACTTGATCCACAAATGCATGTCAAATAACAGCATAAAAATGGCATATTACGAGTATTATGGGTTAAGTACAGTATTTCTTGTACTAACCATAAAATGGCCACAAGAATTTCACATTTAAGTTTAAGTCGTAGTTAAAGCGGTTTTCTCTGCAACTTTACAAGCGATCGTTACACGAAAAAAAAAAAACAAACAGGAAATCGAAGTGGCAGTCCTGACGAGACTCCATTAAAGTTAAGCTCATCAAGATATAATTAAAATTTTAGATCGCTCTCGTAACCGCTTAATCGTATGATTAATCCTCCGAGACCACACGTCCGTCTGTCATATCGCTGCATGTTATCAAAATTTGGCTGTTGCTCAAAAAAGATCAACAACAGCAGATGCTGCTACAAATACATAATTGTGACGGAGCTATCTCGCTTTTCAACTACTGCTTTTATCAAAATAATAACAGTAAAAAAATGATATTCCCTGCCATGCGTCAAAGTAACGTATTTTATGCAAAGCATCAGACTGTACATGTCTTTTCCACGCAGGGTTCTTGCATTTCCGTGGAGTTGCAAATTGAGTTCCCTCGTGACCTCAGCGTCATTGTAACTAACAAAAAGAAAGCTCTCGATCTCTAGCTTTTGACTTGCGAGATATGCAAATTTATGCATATGTATGCGGCCCCCATAACTGGCTGTCAGAACCATTTAGAAGTCGTAATGTCATCATGATGTCTAAAATATTTAACAAAAGTCTGCTTAATGCGGTTCACAATGAAATCTCTTCATTTTCTTTTTCAACCATTTACAATTTATGCCGGTTTTAAACAAAAATAACGCTCAACTTTAATTACACAATGGCAGTTTCACTATTATTATTACAAAGTTTTCCTTCACGACGACAAATTCTTGACCTTCTTAGTTTTTCTAAGAACTTTAACAAACTAATTAACCATAGTATGATAATTTAAAAACCACAAACTCTTTTTTTTTGTATAGCGATAAAGAAAGACGTTACCGTAAATTTAAAAAAGCACACGTTTCGCTTTCTGCCAACACAAAAATAAAATTGTGAATTTAACTTATCGATTTTCAATTAGTTTCCATAGCAAATAATATTAGACACGCTGCAGAGTATACAACACTGTATAATAATGCCAATCTATGATAAGACTGCAGCAGTTCAAATATTGTTGCCGGTAGTACTACCCAAGCAAAACAGCGCAGTAACGAGCCATTTATGGAAAATCAAATATAATGCAACTAAGTAAATATTTATCAACTTTAGCTTTTTCGTTCCATATCCGTAGACTATAAAAAAAGTCGCCAAAATAACTCTACATTTGCGCAAATGCCCAATTAATGTGCATTTAGTTACTTGTAAACCAGTCATAACTTATAAATTGCCACAAAGTTCTTTAACGAGCAAAATCTAAGTTTCCAAGTCTTT
Source organism: Helicorthomorpha holstii (assembly GCA_013389785.1). NCBI lineage: Eukaryota > Metazoa > Arthropoda > Diplopoda > Polydesmida > Paradoxosomatidae > Helicorthomorpha > Helicorthomorpha holstii. Next base: position 1,999,586 of record JAAFCF010005748.1, read on the forward strand.
AAATAAACAGAATATATTGATATTAAAAGTAAACCAATTTTTTTATTTGATTTACATGTGAAATAAAAATATCGTGGCCCATTTTCGCGGATGTTGCGAAACCACTTTTAACGTTAGATTAAAATGTTGTTTAAGAAATTAAACCTTGTTATCTTAGATAAATGTTACCCGTTAAGAGGGAAATTATAAACATGTTACTTACTTATATCTAACTTGATCAATTATGTCAGTAGATAACTGGCTGCTTTCACTTCGGCTATGTGGGTTGCCATATAAATTAGACGTCAAATCCCTGGTAATGGCTTCCAACTGACTGTCAGCGTATAATGTAGTGCCAGAATGATCCAGATAAACAATATCTAGAATAAAAAATACATTTAATAGTCATAAATACTCAAATAATAAAGTAGAATTTAGTTTTAAAATTGATATTTGACATTTGACAATAATGCAAGAATTTCCTCGTATTTAGGAAAAAACATTTCTCGTGATTTCAAATTGGTTTTAACAACACAAAATTAAAGGTTAAAAAGTAAGAATGTTTTAGTAAACATAAAAACTATAAATTTAAGTACAGGTATACAGTTTCTGTATGTAATCCATAAAATGATGAAAGATTTGACTAAATTTAATATAAAAATTAAACATGAACAGTATCTATGCTGATTACAGATGTGAAAAAAGCTTTCAGATCTTCTTGGACACATTTTTGCTCAACCAGCGATGGTTCTCTGGTTCAACACCACAGTAAAATTAAAACCCCATTAGAAAAGGATAGTGATACAGTACTGTAGTTGCACATAAAAGAATAGGTCTCTTAAAAAAAGGGTAAAAGGGGCTTTACAATGAACTACTAACAAGGAATTACAAGGCTTAACAAGGAATTAAGAGTCCTTTTACAAGTGGTTTAAACTTGTAAAGAGATAGTAATTCCTTGTTACTAACGAGTAGTGACTAAGTGGTCTGATCAGTAATCCCCTTGGTACATGACAATGTGCTAATTACTCTTTTATATCTAGATCGACTAAATGTAGATACAAGAACAGAAACAATCCATTTAAAAAAAAAACCCTATAACTAAATCACATAACATAATTACTTAGTACCAGTAATATTTTTGTTAACCAGTGCTAATAAAACATGAATAAATATTAATAAATGTACATAATCTTGTTTATTTTGCACGTTTAACAAACTATCTTGAACCATTTTCATTAAGGTTTTATGTACAGTACATGCATTTTAAATATCTGACATTTTAAATACACAAAAATGGATCTACGTGAATTTTTTTAATCCTAATTTTTATCTTTTTGTCTGTCCTTGAAATTTGCTAAGCAACTATCACCCAGATAAGCATTGTTAATCTAAGCATGAGCAATGAACTAAATACACACCAATATTATCAATCTCTGTTGACTGTCATTTCCACGTTATAAGTTATTATCTAACTGTCAGTGTCAGCCATGCTACAAGTTCTATTAATAAGTAAAAAAACAAATCGAGAAATTTGTGCTTCATGAAAGGTATCAAGTCATTACTTGTTAATTTCAAGATTTAAAAAAAATGGCTGATATTGTTAAGGCAATATTTAAAAAATCCGCTGTTTCAGCACCAGTGTCAATCGAAGATCCAATCTTCCAGTTACACTCCTCATTTACTGCCAGATCACTTATGGTTCTGGCTTTGTTTATCTTCATAAAAACTTTGACAACGCCTATGGTCTGCTATGGCATTGAAAACAACATTATAGACCAAAATTCTCTATCGGCTTACTGTGAACTTCAGGATTCGTACGGAATCCCAAATTTCCAGGAACCAATCAGTACCAACTTAAGTGACTTAAACCGCTATGAACAAGATCAGATTTTTCGCAGTTATTTTCATTTATTGCCACTGATTATGGCCATCCAATCGATTCTATTCTATTTACCTCACCACATTTGGAAAAAGACAGAAGGTGGAAACATCGCCAATCTAACATTTTGTTTTCATTACCCAATTGCCGAGTATAAAGATGAAGTGTTGGACCAAGAAATACAAAATAAAAGAATGGATCTGATTGTGGCATACTTGGTCCGAACATGGGGCAAGCATCGAAACAAGGCCTTTGTGTACTGGGTGTGTGTAGCTCTTAATTTCGTCATTACAATCGTCCAAATTGGTCTCATCGATTTCGCGTTTTCAAGTGAATTTTCAAGTAATGGGGTTTTAGTGTATAACAACGTTATGTGGACTGACCATCAGCAACGAAGCGATAGAATAAGTCAACTATTTCCACGTCTAATTAGCTGTGAATTTAGGAAAATATTCGATGATGGCAGGATAACTTCTTACACATCTTTTTGTGCGCTGCCTTACAACTACACTAACGAGCGTCTACTATTACTGATAATGAGTTGGTTCGTGGTGCTGACTGTCGTTGGATTTGTATCGTTTTTAAGCTGGGCTTTTACTTTCTGTATTCCTTGCTGTCAGAACCGTTATCTTGGTAACTCCAAGCACTTCATAACACCCAATTTAGTCGAAGTTATCATGGAAAAATTTGAGCCTTCAAATATTGGCGACTGGTTCATTTTATGGTTGCTGAGCAAAAACATGAATTCAATCCATTACGAAAGACTACTTTCAAGACTGAGCAGTTACAAAGGTCAGGCGACATACGTACCAGTAGAAAGTTATCGACGTCCTCTCCTAGGAAACCAGAATGAGCTGATTACAAATAATGCTCAGGAAAGTTACGACAATTTATAAATCTACGAAAAACTTTTTATGATTATCAAGCAAATCTAAAGCGATAAACGAATAATTATAAATACTCTGTGATTATAATCATGCTAATTACTTGTCACACATTTGATGCAATGAAATCAGTTTGCCGTGAAATCCATTGAGTGAACCAAAAAATATTTACGTTAGGTCATAAGTTACTTTAAGAGTACAATTATAACACGCAAACATCTTTATAAAGCATAATAACTATAATTATGTTGTGTCCTGCGGCTAAGAAAATCTTTTGACCAGTTCTAGCAACCCTTTGTGGAAGTTTTGTGCTCCTTGTGAAGCATCTCCCATCAACAAAACGTCTCATTTGTTTATCGTCGGTAACGCCTACGAATGATTTCATTACAGTGATTAAACTTATATTAACTGATCAAAAAATACGGTAAAAGTGTCAAGGAAAAATATGATACGTCAAACTTGCTTGGAATTTGCTTATTTCTGTTTTTGGAATCAGCTCTGGAACTTATTAGTCACAAGTGTCTTTGACCATGTAGACGCTGGACAGGCTGTGATATTATTACAGTATCAGAACTAAAAGAAGCGTTAATTATCTAAGAAAATTGAACATATTTTTGCTCCCTCCTGATTATTTTGTCTGAGAACGCCCATGCATCCACGTCTTCGTTTATAAATGGAATTCGGCTGCACCTTTTAACATATTTTCTTGATCATTGAATGTATAATATTTGATTCCATCGACCATCAGTCTTGTAAATCGAAATGTTAGTAGTGTATTACCGTAATCTTAAACGTGATAACGACTAGTTGCATCATTTGTATACCTTTTAATCTCTTGAAATCCTCTTTTCGATACATTTCTATTTTATCCTTGTAATCTCGGCATTGATTAGAAACATCCATAGTTTAAAAGTCACAAACTGTCGTTTTCTTTTATCGTATCCGAATTATACTTGTACTTCTGTACCACTTAATGATAAAATAAAATCAAAAATCAACTTGCTTGTAAGTTTTACATGTTAAATAAGCATAAGTACTGCACTGTACATCATCTAAAAAATTATCAACCACAGTTTTCACGCCTATATTTGACTTTGAACATATTGACCTCCAACTATGTTTTCGAGTCATTCATATAAAATTACAGAACTTTGAACGAAAAATAACATTTCTCAATCTTTAAGTGTTTATCAGGCTACTAACTTATTTATCCTGGTATACTGTACTTATTTGTAAACAGCCATTAAAGATTGAGCATCTGATTAGCATAAACCGCTGACTATAATTAGCGATGGTTTTTTCCTATATTGTGTAAGCGGTTATCAAAACAAATGTTCTTAATAACGTTAGGCACATTATTTAGATAATTTACAAATTGCGGAAAGTTAATTTTAAGGGTTTACTTACGCTTTTGAATTTGATAACTTTCTAGTAAGTTTTCGCTTAGACGAATTGTTCTGTCACAAGTCAGCACTAGAAGTGGCGCCGCTTGCTGCTTGTAATAGCGCTGTGTTGTCAATCGGAATTACATTAAAATAAAAATTTCATTTACCGGTATTTTGTTTAAATTTCTTTATGTTAATTTAGTCATTTTTATATTAGTTATTTTCTTACTATTTCAACGACGTCATATTAAATCTAAACTTAACACGATTGGATTAGAGTTGCACTTCTGCAACACGTATAGTGATTACGGTGTTCCGTTGGATTTGATAAAAAAAAATAATACTGTATTAAAAAATGTAAGTAAATTCATGAAATCAGCTTTTAGCAATTGGATTTTAATTATATAATGTACTTAAAATGCTAAATAAAATTAAACCTCCATTTTTAGAACTGGCTGAGCAATCTTGGAAAATTCCTTATCAATTTTCCACTGTACAATATTTTTATTTTTTAATATAATTATGAATGTAAAGTAATCGGCAGATAAAAATTTGAATTTTAACTAACTTTAGTTTTGAAATTAATAACAAACTCCAACATGGCAATAACTTTATTACACGATGAACAGTACTATACTTTCTGAACATCCTGTATAATACCTATCTTTACTGGTAATTCAAAATTACTAATTAATCTCATTACTTCTATGACACTTATTCTGTATTAAAGTTGGTTTAAATAATTTTGCATTACCCGTTAACATTAAAAAAATTGTAAATTCGAATATCTGTAATTTATAACGGTAAACAGAATATGTTTACTAATAAGCTAACAGTAACAGCTGTTTAAAAAATGGGTCATTTTGTTTCCACCTCTCATCAGGGTCACCCTGTACTACAGCAGCGTAATAATTTCAGGGTTGGGATTGCGAAATGTTGAATAGCGCTATCGTAATGCTACATAATACAGCGCCGTCTGGGAGACAGAACAAACCAAGCCACCGCTAGAATCGCTAGCTGTGTTAAAATTTCTAAATCCGAGCTTGGTATTACATTGAGTTATCTCATCCGGCATCGGCGTGGGATATCTTTTTTTTTTCTCTTTTAACAGGGACGCCAGTTTCTGTATCGGCGTGCTCATCAGGACGACGAAATATTCCAGCAGCACTGAAAGAAAAATACGACGTTTAATCTAGAAACATTATCGATTTACGTTGCGAACTGATTGAGGCATGTGACAACGGGTAATGAGTGTTGGTAGCGAAAAAGGAAAGCACTGGTATTATACAAGAGAGAGGGAGAGTCAGGCTGAGTGGAAAGCAGCAACCATAATTATCTATTTTTCATTCGCCATTTGCCTCACAGCATACACCGAGCGGCTGAGGAGCTGATATCACTACGCCCTCTTGGTTCACCAACATAACTAATCCTTTTTTCCAACGCATTTTGCTGTGCACGTTGAGCCGAAATTTCTTTATATCCTGTTTTTCCTGCATCTTTTTTGTCCCAGACAAAAGTCTCCCTGTGACCATCTCTATTCCCGGTTCCATTAATCCCACCACCAACCAACCACAACCACCATCCAGCCCTTCCTTCATCAAAAAAACCAAAGGTATGTCCTGCAAAAATATCAATTTTCCTAGCACTTTCTGCTTGCTGTGTTTTTATGTACCGCTATGTGTATCGTCTATTTTTTCCCATTGATTTGTTTATATTTTTATTATTTGTAAAAAAAATCATGTTTCTTCGCTATTGTCACTGTATGCGTATTCGAATTGTTATTGGGGTATAATAACCATACACACTTTTTTCCATATTAACGGTTAACTGTCTTAACTTAGAACAGAGAAAGTAGAGTCTGTGCCTTTTTTTTTTCTTTTATAATTATAACCTCCTCAGCTTCACTTAAAAATAAGTGCATTTAAAAATATATCAGTTAAAATTCTCTTGTGTTGAAACTCCTCTGAAGGGAATTACTCTCTTGAATAATACTGTATTCCCCCGACGCATAGTGTCTTTCAATTTGAACATGTTAAAAAAAATCAAGTCACACGAGTTTATTAACCGGCAAAACGCTGAAGAAATCCTATGGAATTTTGTCACACGGATTAACATGTTTTTCAATCATAAATACTTTGCTTTATTAAAACTAATTGAAAAAAAGGAGATTCATTCAGATTTTTATACCGTAGAATGCCATATCAACTTTATACGTTTTCATTGAACATACCGGTAATTTATCGCACTAATGACTTTATTACGGTATTATTATGTAAAGATGCTCTCTTTTGCGTTTTGTATTTTGTTGTCTATTAACTAAATATAACTGTGTATTATTTCTGCCACACAGACAACGTGTTGTTCGTAATAAAAGCCGCCTCCGCATAACAATTTCAATACCAGCACTGGAATTGAGTTTTGTTGTATTTTTGGCTCACGTAAAAATACCTGGGTAGGTAAAACTGGTGCACTTGTTCTACTTGTCAATAGAAAACATCATTAATATTATCAAACACAGCACTAATGATAATATCCCTGTGTGTTTAATTTAATTCATCAATTTTGCCAGTGCAACGAGTGTTGTTAGCAGTTGGTTGGTTTAGTGACAGTGCTCAATAACAAAAAACAGAATTTTTTATTGTACGATGACAGCATTTTTATTTAGTTTTTTAGAGCTGAAGAAAGATATGTTTCATACATACAACTATTGATCCTGTGTTACTGAATAAATTCCAAGTTTGTTAGAAGGAAGTAAAATGTCGTTTCGTTGGTTACCATTTACCAAGGCGTATATTATTCAGTGTACTTGAAGGAGAAAGGAAGTGATTTTGATATTATTGCTTCTTAGTCTCGTATATTATAATATTATGCAGTTCTGTACAGCATTGTGTGCTGTACTGAATTGTGAAATGTGTCGACCATGTCTTTTGTCAAGGACACTGAGAAATTATTGTATTAAAATGCCTACGTCGCTCTTGTTTATCCATTGTATTTATACTTTAGCAATTTTCATAACCTGAATTTGCGAATTTACATAAAGACATTATGAAACGGTGTGTGTGTGTGTACAAGAATATTTTTAGTTTTTTTTTATTTTTTCGTGTGTGAACTTTGTGTATTATAAACAGGAAATTTAATTACCAGACAGCTCTAATAGCAGTTTAGTATTTTAGAAAAAAATTTAGGTCAATGAATTACTGTAGTTATGTTTGAAAATGTTATTTCATTTTTAAGAGATATACAAATCCTGATGGTAACGTCTAAAATTTGAATTTAAATTATACAAGTGCAGGGGAAATTCAATAGTGAAAACTAGTTTTGTTATGACCCTTCTGACTCTTCTGACTCTCCCAGCAGTTTCAGTTGAATTTGTGAGCCTATTATTCAGCACTTGGTGTGTTCAGTAGTTCCCTTATGGGGATGTGCAGTGGGTATTCATCCCTTGACATACAATTTTTTTTTACAAGTTAAATAAGAAAAAGAAAAAATTGAAATAGTCCAAGAAGTTGCTCTACCTTTTACAAATGCACAACCAAATGACAATACTACACATTACTCGTATTGTCAACTAGCTAGAAAAGTTGGACATCTAGAATAATAAAATTGTAAAACAGTGAAAACTGCTTAACACGAAACTGAAATATTTCTTCGTGTTAAACGATGCATACAAAAAATATAATCACTGAAATTACATTGTGTTCAGTGAAATACGTTATACTAGATACACTTTTTATATTTTAGCTTAATGAATTTTTAATATTTAATACTGTACAGTAATTTAAATTTTTTTAAATACAAAAACAAAATATTTATTGATTTTCTGGAAAATAATTAGATTTTTTTTTTTAACTATATTGCCTTTTTTAGCATGAAATTGTCCAGAGAAGCGAAATATTTTCGTCTTAAATGATCTTTGCTTCGTGTTAAAAGAAAGAAATGTATAAAAAGGCATAGTACAGTGGATTCTCGTTAACACGACATCGACGGAACCGAGATTTTTCTTCGTGTTAACGAAAACATGCAAAATATAATATATATTGACCAAAATGACTTTTTTAAAGTACATTATATTTAGAATCACTATTTACATTGTATCAGATACAAAATCTACATTTCAAAATACAGTATTATGCATTTTGTGCATTTTGTGCATTTTGTGCATACATGTGCATGTATGCATTTAAGAAAAAACTATGCAATTTGAAATTTTTTATAAAAACAAACAAAAAATGTATTGAATTTGTTTTTATAAAAACTAAAACTTATAAAAATTTTCATTTTCTCTACATTTTGGATATATACAATATCAGTGGAGAGAAGCAAAATCAGTTCGTGTTAACGGGGTTTTGCTTCGTGTTAACGAATAAAAAATGTACTGAAATGTCTATACTTTAGTTCAGGACCAAAATGTTGCTTCGTTATTATTTGCATTATTATTCTCTTAACTGATTTTTCATGTTATGCGATTTCTCGTTAAACGAGTTTTACTGTACATCCACTTTAAGCTACTGCAAATACTGTATCTTACTACTGCATTCGTCAACATTGATTTTAATTGAAATCTAAAGTCTTACTCTATAAGCTTAAAATAAACAATTGTCAAAAGCGAATGCAGCAACAGTAATTAGATGACATCTAAAATATGGTGTTTGAACAAGGATTACAAATAAACAAACGATTTAGCAAATAAGTTATGATTTTAATTGTTAAATTTCTACAATAGTGACCATGAAAAGTAGCTATTTAGTAGAAAAACAGCACTCAATTTTAAGTTAAGTTATCGCAAAAAAAGAAAAAAAAAAAAACAATCACAGCAACAAAAAAGAATTCCCATCTAAATATTTCACACGAGACTGTGAATTTTTGTTTGTAAACAATCGAAGGATATGGAAGTAAATAATCGGAAACAGTAAACATTTTTTTAACATAAATAAACATTAACAAGCATTTCATACAATGAATTACCTACCGTGCAGCTCGTTAATTTAAATGTCCACTATTTTCTTTTATTAATGTGAACATTGTAAAAACGGTTAGAATTACACAAACAGCTTTTTTTTATTTTTTTGGTATGTGTGCTGTATTTTAATGAACGTAATGTAGTTTTATATCTCAAAATGCTACTTGACTACATGACTTGTAATTTCAACCATGATACTGTACAACATTGTACATAACTGTAGACTTGAATGAAAAGTGTTTTAACAGTAATCATTTAGTTAACGTAAGTGGGGTAATACTGATTAGCATTAGCTGATAAATTACAAGACCACCTGTCACTATTGGCAACGGTGAGAATCAGAACTTGGGTGGTTACCATTTACTGTTTCTTACATGTTATAATGTATGCAAGAAAAGCCATGACCCATTGTGTGTGACCTCACTTGATTGCTCAAGTTACACTGACCTTATAAACGAAATAAAGTTTTGCTTTAATTGGGAATGGAACCTCATTTTTGCTATATTAGTGAGGGTCATACTCGTTTGTAAAGCACAGAGCTGATCTTAATAAATATTTTTTTGTGATTTAGTCTATTCATCGCCATAGCAACGTTTTGACTGACAAGATTTTGTTTTTAAAAATTATTTTGGCAGTGTTCGCTATTTGGGAAGTTTCCATTCAGCGTATAATACTGTACCATTATATCCTGCATAATAATAAGGCAGTGTCGTTTGTCGTAGTATGGTGAGTGTGATTTTTTTTTTTTTTGTGAGAATTATTTACGGGTTTGTTTACCACCACCCTCGTTTTTGGCTCTCCCCCTTACTCCCCCACCATCCTATCCTGTCCTATCCTCAACGTCACTTTTGGCAAACATCTTCTACTTTCGTATTTGAAAATGCCAACATTTTTGATAGCGTTGAAAGAAATCGTTTTCTCGAAAATTCATTCTCAAAATGGAAGTGTCATTTTCTGATTACATGAGGAAATCGTCTGTCAAGGGGACGAGAGATACAATAACTTTTTCTTTTTTTTTTTTTCGGGGGTGCTGGTATCGTAATATGGAGTGTCATGGGCTGTGCTGTGTTCAATGTTGTGTCGAATATTGCATACGCTGAAGGTAATGGGAATAGATTTCTTTTCATCTTATTTTATAGTAATATTTCCTCAAACTGTCATTTTATAATCAATGCACAAAAAAAATAAAAATATATATAAAGAAATTTGAGTTCAGTGTTGCGCACAGTTTCATTGCGAACTAATCATGAAGAATAAATAAACCCGAAATACTGCAGCTCTTCATCCGATTTTTTTATTCAGTTGACATCGTTTTCATTTTTCAGTGATAATAAATATTTTAAGTTTCGATTGTATAAACAGTATTGTAGAAAGAGAGAGAGAGAGAGGAATGTAGTGCAATGTAGATATTTTTTATTTTAGTTTTCCTTTGGGCATGCCTAACAACATGCAAAATGTATTTTTTTTATATACAAGATAAACGGATTTTATTATACAGTAGCAACAAAAAATATTAAAATAAAAATTAATTTGATGCAGCTTTCAGTAAAACTTTTAATTATACAATTACTTATATCGTTATATTTTAAACTTATTACAATTTCGTTAAACTGCATAGCGTCAATAACAATATTAAATATGCAAAAAGTAATAAAACTGACGTGCACTAAAAAATATTTAAAACATAATTGAGTGCACGAAAAAAGCAGCTATGCATAAATGATGCACATTTTTTTACGTTTCAAGACTTGGAAAAGGCAGTAATCTTAATGAGCTGATTTTCTTAGATAAGAAAATTGTACTTAAGTAATTGTGAAAATTTACTGTTGGGAGGAACAGGTACAAGTGAATCTAAATAGGAACACGGTGTTCCCGTTTTTTTTTTTTGTTTTATCCGGAAGGCGAAAGTCCCAGTTAAAAAACTTTGTTTTCACCTTGAATGGAATTACTGTTTGTAATGTCAGATGGTGGTGGTGACGCAGGTGAATGTGGTTTGGTTTTTTTTTTTTGAGTACAGTTTTATTTGTACATAAAATAGTTACGTACACATTTGACTTGCATTGTGTAAGTTGTAACCGATAATGTCGATTCAAGGTTGGGCATTGTGATACCAATCCCACTTTCAAACAGACTATCTTATTGGTTATCTGGGTTAATTATCTCTGAATTAAAGACGTAAACGTACGAATTGACGTATTAATGAATTTTAATGCGAAATTTAATGTGTTTTCTAAAGATAAACAATCTAGTTTTTATCTTCAAATTAATCTGCGCATGGAAAATAATGGAGTAATTCCGTTGTAGTTCCGGTTGAGCTGTATAATAGAGCAGGGAATCCAGATGAGAGTTTTTAAAAATTTTTAAAAGTAAAAAAACAAGAGAGCTAATGTAGGCCATGTGTTTTATGGTTTCTATTTGTTCTTGAAACATTAAAAATTATTAGTGAAATGCCAGGCCCAGGTAAGCCAATGGATCACTGATCTTTTGTTTCAAGGAAAATCGTTTTTTAAATAGAAAAAATTAGAAAATGTAGTTGATCTTGCCATTTGTATGTAGGCCAACATTTTTTTAACAACCAGTTTCGACTTTAGGATTTTTTTCTGATTAAATTAACACTTGGTTATAAAAAATGCTTGCCATGTAAACAATACATGATAAGAGTAAATAAGCAGCAACTTTTTAATCTTTTTTTTTTTTTTTGCATTTTTTACTTTTAAAAAACGAATGCTTTTTGCACTTGTTTACATTTAAAATTGTTTGGTAATTATTCTTCCAGTGAAAAACGTGTTTTTTTTTGCTATTACCTTGAGATAATGTATTCCACATTTTAGTCATTTTTAAATGCATTAAAATATTGAAATTATTAACTTTTTTTTTTTAATTTTTGTTTTTTAGTAATTTAGCTTTTGACTATTTTCATCTAAATGCAAATGCACGGTAAATACTGTATGTCCTAATTTTTATTTTCAATGTTCATGTTGCAAAAACAAAAGTGAAATGTTTTATGTCATTTTTTTGTGCCCTTTGGGAGGGTAGTGATGTAATTATGATGCGTATTTATGCGTCAGGAATATTAAATAGGTCTTCTGTAAATTAAATGGTGAGATGGAAACGGAAGAAAAGAAATAATACTGCATTATTTAGAGTTTAGTACACAGCCGTTTCAACCATTACATGACCATTCCATCTCATTTTATATGCCGAAAACGACCAATTTCCAAACTGCTTGTATTATATTGTACGGTACAGCTCAGAATGAACCCACTTCTAGTCAGTAATTACATAAATAACTCAGGAAAATTGAACCATGCTTTATGTCTTTATGTTGGAATAGTTTCCTTTTCGTAGTACAGTAGTGGTGTGGTGATGGTGGTATCGATTTACTATATTATGACGTCATTGTCTCACGACGGTGTTATTTACAGCATCTTTTACTTAACTGCAAATTCCACAGAAATTAATGCTCCTACATGTAACTATCGATTTAAACTACATTTTTATAACTATCATTGAGTTTCTCTTAGCATATGACATTCAAATAAGATTTGTAAGGCTGATTTTAAGATTTACAGTCTACTGGGAGTATCTTAAAAAAGTTATCTTTATCTAGTTTAAATGTTAAACATCATTTTTTAGTAAGGATAATTGAATTTTCACGCCAACGAACTTAATACTGGATGAGATAAACCAATATTTTTCTTACTTCAAACCAATAGGTTTGCTAATTAAGTACTATGGATCAATTATCAGAGTAAGCAAACATTTAGATGTCTAAACATTTGCTGTTTTTTTTGGTGGAAGCAACTTTGATGTTTAAACTTGAGTTTTTAAATCGGTTTATACGCAGTAGTTTCAATGGATTTATTAGAGAAAATAGATTTTTTGCTCTCATTTTGTGTACTGAACATTTGTTTACTTGTTAAGAGCATGCATAGATACCGAAGTTTATTTTATTTATTTTTTTTTTGTTGCGAAAATAAGATTGGATACTCGGTAAACTTTATAAATACAAATAAAACTACAACAAACTTTATTACTGTCGTCTGAAGTTCTGAAATTTTGCTGCATTGTAATTGTTGAAAATCCATTTTTTGTTGTTGGGAACGAATTTACCAGACAAGCAAATATTTCGATTTTTTTTCTATTGACTTTTTTTGTCGTTGTAGAGACTAGTAAATAACCAGTCAAAATAATGTTTTTTTATGTCAGAATTTATTGACGTCATTTTGTGACACCTTGACTGGGTTATCGATGTTGTCTTGGAAATTTTATCTTGATAAAATTAGCGTTTGCGATTAAGAATTATTTTATTCACAGGACACAGTACAAGTACATGTTATCTTTCAAAGAGCTCTACTTGAACTTCCAATTGAATAATGAGACAATTAGCACATTGCAACTATTTATTTTTTTAATTTAAAAGAAACATGTATTGTGCAAAGTCAGTTTTAGGTTGTTGCGAAAGTTCGTTCGCTGTTTTCCGCGTTAATTAGTGCAGAAAAGCGAATGAATTTATGCGACAGTGTGAAATTTGCAGTGCAGTATACAAATACACGGTGTAATACATAGTATTTTAAATTAGTTTATAAAACATACGTATACACACACTTTGGCTGTCTAGAAAATAAGCCAGTTGATGTTTTCCTGTACAAATACATAGTACAAGTGCCTATGGTACCAAAGAAGCTTGTTTTGGCGATGATTGAAGAATGAAAACAAAACTTCCTAAGAGAGTAAAAGACAAATTAGCAGAGAGCCTTTGAGGTTTCTTCAAGTAAATAATTCGTCGGCAAAGTCTAATGTTTAATTTGCCACACTTTATAGATGAAACGCCAGCGTCTTATTAAAGCGCCTAATTTGTTTAGGATTTGGCTGTTCTGTAACAGCGTAAAAGTACGGTGTACAGTATGTGCCCTAAGTTTGGAATGAAAAATGAAGTTTGTTGAATTTTTTTGTGGAGGATTTTTTATGTGGGGGATTGTCATTATCGCCAAAACATATCAAGCTTCAAAATAAAATACTTTTCTCTTTAGCTGGTCACCTTTAACCTTGTCAGGATTTAGCCGTGGAAACGACCATTTTTATGTTTCATCATCTTTTCTCTTTTCATGCGTATGGTCCAAATGTTATAATCGGCTTACTTCGATTTTAAATATTTAAAGAAGCAATGGGCTTTGTCAGTCGATGCTGATCTCTCTCTCGACGTTACGTCGATGTTCGGAAAAATAAACTACGCTCCGTCGAGCAGACGACGATGCATCTCGAATCGATCACATCTTTCATTTCTAACTTTATATTTTTTCTTCTTCTTCTTCTCTCTCTTTCTCCAAGAATTTGTTTTTCTTTCGGTTTTAATCCTAAGAATCTTTTCTTTCTAACATCAATTTTTCTTTTGCTATAGTGACGTTCACTTTTCAAAAACTCTTTTTTTTATTCTTCTTTACTTTTTTTTTTGGAGGAAGTTAAACTTTCAATGCTTTTGCTTAAAAGGACTCATGAATACCAAAGTGACTTATACTGTACAGCATATCGGCCATAACCAAATAAATGATTTGATCGACGTTGTTACACTTGTATTTGCTTATTTTGCACTGTAAAAGAATAGCAAGAAGCGGTTGGCTAGAATTTTATTTTAAGATTACAAAATTCACCGTGTGTATTTAGAAATAATATTGGGTTCAAATTCTTATTGTTATGTCTACTTGTAAAAGTTTAAACCAACAATAGTTAATGAAACAGAAGTTGTTAATTTTAGATGTTTGTACTGTATGTAATTGCGATTAAGGGAACTTCCGCACACAAAAAGCTTAAAAAGCACTGTTATATCGTCAAAGTATTGACTTAATAGTCTTCTAAGTTTTCTTATGAAAACTTCTAAACTTATTGAATGTTGCTGTCATCTTGTATTAAACGAAGTCACTGATTTGCATGTCCAGGCTTGGTTTGTTTGTGCGTTTTTTTAACTTGTCAATTTCATTTATGTCTTTTTGAATCTTCCCAAAGAGCATACGATAAGAAAAATGCAATATGTAAACATGAATGAAAGAAAATGTCTACAGAAAATTGTCTTATGCCTTTCTTATTTTTAGTAAGGCAAGACAGTATAGTCATTGTTGAGAATAGTAAGAAACGAGTTTTCTCTTTGTCAATAATTTTTTGATATTCAGAAACAAGAACTGTTTAGTTTAGGATAGAATGAGAGATGAAACACTATCACACTACTTGCATACGTTTGGTTTTGTGAATAAATTTGATGTAATAAAAGTTGAATGTGTTGCCAATATACCGTTATGCAAACAAACAGTGCAATAATGCAGATATGCAAACTCTATTGAGAGTTTTAAAAAAGAAAAATTGAACCAAATATACATCAGTATGTTGCATATACTGTAGAATATGCTTACCATTATTGAATGGGGGAGAAAAAATATAAAAATGAAATTTTTTTTTTTTTTTTTGCATTAGGTGGCCTTGTTATTGATTAACTATAAAAAGAAAGTAAACGAATTGCAGCACTGGTATTGCGAAAAAGAAAAATTGGTTCAATAGTGGAGTTGTCAGTGAATTGATCTACTTAGTTGTTTTCTAATTTAAATACTGTATGTTTTTAATTACTAAGATGACGAAAATGAATAAGTTTACTGTAGTTAAAGCTGACATGTAGTAATTTGTCATGCTAGTTTTTGAAAAGTGAGACATTTTTTGCTTTCTTTTTAGAAATGCACAATTAACATCTACAAGCGATTTCTAGCTTAATTATAATAACAAAAAAGTTCAATTAGGTAACACGCTGACATGTGAACTCAATTTCTGAGACACTTTACGAAGTAACATAACATACAGTAGATAGTGGTTTACTTTATAACAAAAAAAAAGCGTAATAAAATAATAAAACAAATAAAACTTGTCTTTAATGCGTTTAGCACTTAATGGGAGCAAATATTTAAGTCTGCATAATTATTAATTTGTTAAGCAGTGGATAATTCCTTTATTTAATTCACTCAAAGTCCTAGTTTTAATCAATATACAGTGGATTCTCGTTAACACGAAGTCGACGGGACCGAGATTTTTCTTCGTGTTAACGGGGTTTTGTGTTAACGAACACATGTAAAATATAATATATATTGTCCAAACTGGCATTTTTTGGAGTCAAACTGACATTTTTTAAGAGTCAAACTCACATTTTTTGGAGTCAAACTCACATTTTTTACAGTCAAACTGACACTTTCTAGATTCAAACTGACATTTTCTAGAGTCAAACTGACACTTTCTAGAGTCAAACTGACACTTTCTAGAGTCAAACTCACATTTTTTAGAGTCAAACTGACATTTTTTAGAGTCAAACTGACATTTTTAAAAGTCAAACTGACATTTTTAAGAGTCAAACTGACACTTTTAAGAGTCAAACTCACATTTTTTACAGTCAAACTCACTTTTTTTTAGAGTCAAACTCACATTTTTTAAGAGTCAAACTCACATTTTTTAGAGTCAAACTCACATTTTTAGAGTCAAACTCACATTTTTTTTAGAGTCAAACTGACTTTTTATTAGAGTCAATCTCACATTTTCTAGAGTCAAACTCACATTTTCTAGAGTCAAACTCACATTTTCTAGAGTCAAACTCACATTTTTTACAGTCAAACTCACTTTTTTTAGAGTCAAACTCACATTTTTTAGAGTCAAACTCACATTTTTTAGAGTCAAACTGACATTTTTTAGAGTCAAACTCACATTTTTTTTAGAGTCAAACTGACTTTTTATTAGAGTCAAACTCACATTTTCTAGAGTCAAACTCACATTTTCTAGAGTCAAACTCACATTTTTTACAGTCAAACTCACATTTTTTACAGTCAAACTCACATTTTTTAAAATCAAACTCACATTTTTTTTGATTTTCTCTACATTTTCTTTGACGAAATATGCAATTTTTCATTCGGAGAAGCAAAATCAGTTCGTGTTAACGGGGTTTTACTTCGTGTTAACGAACAAAAAATGTATGGGAAAGCCTATACTGTAGTTTGGGACCAAAATGTTGCTTCGTGTTAATAAGATATTCGTGTTACCGAGTGTTCGTGTTAATGAGAATCCACTGTAATTATATTTGACAGATGATTGGTTTTATTTTTTTACTTTATGCAATTTCTGAAGAATGTGAAAGAAGTTTTTGACTTTTTTATTTGTTTTTTTGGGTACTTTAATTTACATATTCAATGTTGGTATAGACCCAACAAATACTTAACTGGCAACGCCTCATTACTGAATGTCAGTAACGTGTTGAAGGGTTTTCCAATGTGCTTAACGCACTTTCACCAAGTTCATTTGTTTACCAAGAGATTAAATTGAAACTTAGTCTTTGAAGGGTTTTGCTAAATTGCATGGTAAAATGGCGTCGACCTCGCGACATTAGAAGCTGCATATATTATAATTACAGTGAATTCTCGTTAACACGAAGTCGACGGGACCGAGATTTTTCTTCGTGTTAACGGGGTTTTGTGTTAACGAACACATGCAAAATCTAATATATAATGGCCAAAATGACATTTTTTAGAGTAAATCACATTTAAACTCACTATTTACACTATATTTGAATCATTATTTACATCATGAGTGATACCAAATTTAAATTTCAAAATATAATGCATTTTGTGCATTCATATGCATGTATGCATTTCAGAAAAAACAACGCAATTTTAAATTTTTTTCATAAAAACAAACAAAAAATGTATTGAATTTGTATTTGTTTTTATAAAAACATTAAAACTTATCAAAATTTTGATTTTCTATACATTTTCGCCGACGATATATGAAATTTTTTATTTGGAGAAGCAAAATTTGTTCGTGCAAACGGGGTTTTACTTCGTGTTAACGAACAAAAAATGTATGGGAAAGCCTATACTGTAGTTCGGGACCGCAATGTTGCTTCGTGTTAACGAGAAATTCGTGGTAACGGGGTTCGTGTTAACGAGAATCCACTGTATATAGTCGAGTTTCCTTTTTTTTTTTCTTTTTCGTCTCATCTAGAGATTGTAACTATGTAATGTGAAGTAGATTCAGCAAGCTTTCAAATTTCAAGTACAGTGAAAAATGTTTAAAGCGAAAACGCTTAACATGAAAAGTCGATTAAAATAAAGTAATAATAAGGTTTTGAATAAAGAATAGACATTTTCATCTATTTCTTTTAACACGAAACAAAATTTGCTTAACACGAAAAGGCAAGTGTTAACCGACATTTCACTACATGCAGTGGAATTCGGTTAACACAAACTTGCTTAATACAAAAATCAGCTTAACACAAAACAACATTGCGGTTTCGAATTACAGAATATGCATTTCCATTCATTTTTTTTCTTTTTAACACGAAGCAAAGTTCGCTTAACACAAAAAAATCACTTCTCTGCATAAAAAGTTGAATAAACCGCCGGCGAAAATGTAGACAAAATCATCAATTTGATCAATTTTAAAGTTTTTATAAAAACAGATACAAAAGTAATACATATTTTATTTGTTTTTATAAAAAAAATTTAAAATTGCATTTTTTATCTTAAATTCATAATATTTTGAAATATATATAGTAATTCTAATATGACGTAAATGGTGATTTTAATATGATGTACTCTTAGAAATGTCGTTTTAGTGGAAATATTTTTGGTTTTTGTGTAATCAGCTTAAGACAAAATTCTTTTAACACGAAGAAATTTTTTAGTTTTAAAATCTTTAATCATTTTGTCTTAAACCGATTCCACTGTAATTTGAAATTAAGTAAAATCCAGTGAAAACCTATTAACGCGAACTTTTCTTCGTGATAAAGGGTTTTTGTGATAAAAGGTATAAACAAAAAAATAGTACTGTACTCGCCAAAATCCTATTTAAAATTGTACAGAACATCATAGTAGGTATACTTGTCACATTTCAAATTACTAAACTTTAATACTGTAATTTTAACTATTTTTTCCCTTTAAAATACAGTATAAATTGATTTAAAATTAAATACTACTAACCAAATTCACTGAATTGAACACATTATTTCCAGCCTTCAAAACACCAATCATTGAAGCCCAAAAAATAAGCGAAATAGCTGCGCGTTAAGCGGTTTTTGTTTGTGTTAAAAGGAACAAAACGCATGTAAATACTGTACATGGGAAATAATCTGGACCGCAGAATTATTTTGTGTTAAGCGATTTAGCATTAATAGGTGAATATATTTTTTGTTTTTTCATGCATTTTTTGGTCATGTTAAACGGTTTTCATTGAACTAGTATCAGTTTTTTTTAAATTCATGTTTTATTGTTATAATAGCATGTGTTTGGGCATGCCAAAACATCTTTGGTATGTGCAAGTTTCTTATTCTACAGTAGTTGAAAACACTTGATATTTCTAAAGGTTATCCTGATATATTTTCTTTCGAATTTTCAAACTGGTGCTGACTGAAAATAAAACTATTTTCAGTATTTACGGCGTATGCCAAAAATCACAAATAAAATTATGGCACCTTTTGGAAAATGGCTTTCCAAACATTTTTTCTTGAATATTTGATAGATCCCATAGACCCATTGCTGACTTTCAAAATACGTGATCTGAGTTAGTAAATCGTTTGAATTGATTTTCTGTATTCGAGAACAAACGGTTGGCAAGAGTCCTAAGAGAGTGACCTATATGTTTGAAGACGGTTACGGCTATATCGGACCTCTTCGTGTGAACTTAATATTTTTCACGTACACGTACATGTACATGTAAGCTTTCCACTGAAAATGATAGATGGGAGTCATCTATTATGGAAGATCCAGGTGTTTGCTGGGATGTATATGTGTGCGAGTGACGTAAACTGACAAAGTGCCGCATATTTACAGTGTAGGGTCTCATAGCCACGATACAAAACTCGTTTACTCTTGTATACTTCATAATATGACGTGAATAACACACATTTTTATGGCAAACTTACTCTCGAGAGATTCAGCAGCGTTGTTTAATGATTACTTAGTAACCTGATTACTGTATAACTTAGATGTCTCTCGATTATTAGAAGCATTTTAATTACTTCTGTTTGTAACTTAGTTACGCTATTTCGTTAGTTAAGAGTTACTTAACGTCAATAAAGGAATAGACTAATCTGATTTTCTCAACAGATAATTTGCACAGTTAATTGACTTTAAAATACTTGTGCTTTGTTTCATAATGGGAACCTAATTGATCTATCTTTTATGATTTTATTATTATTTTGTGATGGCACTGAAACTGATTTTTTTACTTTATTTTTTTATATTTTGCCATTTATTTTTGGAAAATACTAACAAAATTTGTACATGATTGACTTTAATTTTTCGATTGTTTACATGAGTCTATTGGACAACTTAGGTATTGAATACTTAGGTAACTTAGGCACAGGGCCGGCCTTCTATATGGTGCGGCGGGTGCGCCGCACCCGGGCCTCGCAATTTGGGGGGCCTCCAAATTCGACAAATTACCTTTTTTTTTTTTTTTAGATATTTGTTGGAATTTTGAATTTTTTTAAAAAAATTTTGTAACTTGCACCCCCCAATAAATTTTGAGGGGCCCCTAATTTAGTCATTTATGTACAATTCACAATCATTGAGGGCCCCTTTTGGTTTCTTGCACCCGGGCCCCCTCTTGGAGAAGGCCGGCCCTGCTTAGGCAACTTAGGTAAGAATAACTTGTTTTTGAACCAATTTTTGTATTTTTTATTAAAATTTAATTAACTAAATAGTAGTTGGCAAAATATTACGAACATGATAAAATAAGTTGGAGTCATGTTTAATTGTTAAAAATATTTTGCTAATTTTTAAAAAATTTAAAACGACAAATCACTAATTAGTCAACTAAGTTCTTGAAATACAGTGAAATTCGGTTAATACAAACTCGCTTAATATAAAAATCCGTGTAACACAAAACAACATTGCAGTCCCCAAACTAAAGTTTAGGCATTTCCATACATTTGTTTCCTGTTAACACGAAACAAAACCCGCTTAACACAAAATATTTTGCTTTTCAGAATGAACAAAATGCATACTGCCAGCCAGAATGTAGAAAAAATCAAAAATTTTATTAAAAAAAATTACAAAATCAATACTTTTTTATTATTTTTTATCAAATGCATTCATGGATATGTGTATGCACAAAATGCATACAGTGGATTCTCGTTAACACGAACTCGACGGGACC
Source organism: Helicorthomorpha holstii (assembly GCA_013389785.1). Taxonomy (NCBI): domain Eukaryota; kingdom Metazoa; phylum Arthropoda; class Diplopoda; order Polydesmida; family Paradoxosomatidae; genus Helicorthomorpha; species Helicorthomorpha holstii. The sequence goes on from JAAFCF010005748.1 coordinate 2,020,850, forward strand.
GAGATTTTTGTTTGTGTTAACGGGGTTTCGTGTTAACGAGTACTAATGTGTAGCCTATACTGTAGTTCAGGACCGCAAAGTTGCTTCGTGTTAACGCGTAATTCGTGTTAACGAGAATCCACTGTATTTTGAAATGTAAATTTTGGTCATTTTGGTCAGTGGATTTTTGTTGTTGAATGCTTCGCTTAAGATAAAATTCGTTTAATACGAAAAAAAATCATCTAGGTTTCGAGCGTTTTGTATTAAAGGGGTTCTACTGTATTTTTAAATTCATCTGTTAGTAAATAAATATTAGTATTTAAAATTTAATTTAATTTTTCGAAGCTGAATAAGGCAGTTGCCACTATTTTATTATGATTTTAATAAACACGTGTGTTAAATTTTATATGTTGCAAATTTACTCATTTATTTCAATTGGAGCCCAAGAGACACATGTTGTACGTTTGTCTTATGAAAATGTTAAAAGTTAAAGTGTAAAAAGTGGTTTTAAAGGCAAAACTTGGATTTTAATATGCAAATTTTGTGGTTTTTAGTGGAAAAGTATGCAAACAGTAGTCAAATTAATAGTATTAGTCCGTAAAAGTATAGCACAAACTGGCTGACATGAAGTTGATGGATGTTTGAATCTAAAATTGGGTTGTTTTATTTGTATCAAAAGTTCTAGGCTGTGTGAATTTTATTTTCTGAACTGAATATAAAAAGTCATGTATAGTATTAGGTCTTTTCAAACGATTTATCACGGTTAATAAAGTCGAAAAAGGTCGGTGTATGGTTCAATGGCCTGTTTACAAGCAGCGAAAAAAAAAAAAAAAAACCCAAAATAAATTTATTTTAGGTATAAAATACTGATTTTTCTAGATCGATTTTCGTTCTGGCAGTTGGCACTACTTGTATATGCTCAAATACGTGTCTCACGTAATCACGGCCAAAGTAAAAATGACGTTGATGTTTTGCTGAAAGACTTTATCCGTATTTAAAAAAAATAAAAAAAAGTAAGAAAAAGAAGAAGCTTATAACAGTTGACTTTTGAAGCTAACACTTCGAAAGTCCAACCAGACAATTTGATATTTTATAAATCAACTATCCGCCGGCACCTATTTCATGGCAACTTTTTTTTTTTTCATTATTCGTTATTGAAAATACGGTTTGGGTTTGTACATTGTACATCATTGGTTTGGGCTAAGTTTTTCATTTTGACTTTTTTGAGTCTAGCTCCAAATCCACTTTACACTTGTGTAATGAAAAAATATAGCCAAAGAAATAAAGAAAAAGAAAAGCAATCGTCCTGTACTTTTTTTTGTTTTAAATTCCCAAAATTTATTTAAATTCGGGGTTTGCAATTTCATGAAATTTTTTTTTTTTTGCTATGTTGAATATGAAGCCGGCTGTTATTTACACTTATACAATGCTGTCAATGCAGCAAAACTCATAGACCATGAAAACAAAACTAAAAAAAAAAAAGAAGAAAAAGACGTCTGCTACAGTTGACAATACCTGTCAAATGTATTCAAATCGCCAGTTTCTTGTCTTCTCTGATTTTCTTTTTTGTTGTTACCGTTAAAGACGATGCAGATCGATGCGAAAGATTTTAACTTTAAGTGATGGATGAGGTTGCATATTGGGTATTGTCAATAAGCGTATTTCTTCATAAACCGAGAAACGACGGGAGATTGAAATTTAGTTAGGATTTTTTCGTCAGGGCACATAAGGGAAGATGAGAAAAAGAAACTTAAAAAAAAATTGAATGCAGATGAGCAGCAATCAAATGTTATAAGCTGCTTTCTGGCATGTCTAAGAAATTCAATTCTTTTGCCAATTTCTCTTAATTTAGGTATTGGGGGAGTTGAAGCGAATCGACGACTATTTCGAGCTCCCCTGGCAATCCACAACCGTGCAAAATCATTTCACCAGAAAGTAACTTATGTGCGTGCAAGTATGTGTTGTGTGTCTTAAGACAGTCTAAGACAATAATATTATAAGAGAAACAAAATAAAATTTAGTGTGTAGAAATAAACAGCTAGTTTAAGGCGGCGGCGGTTATGACGATTCATGAAGACATGGTGTAGAAAAATCTTAATTAATTTTAGTTTGAAACATCAAATGGAGATGTAACCGTTTAACGAGTAACACATTTTCTCATTTAGTCATGCTGAAAAGAAAATTGCAAATGTTATTTTGATAGTACGGTAAGATTTTTTTAATGAGATTAATTTTGAGTTACAGCCGAATTCGTTTAACAAAAACTCGCTTAACATAAAAATCCGCTTAGCACAAAACAACATTGTGGTTCTGAAGTGACGTATAGCCATTTCCATGAATTTGTTTCCTGTTAACACTAAAAAAAATCCGCTTAACATAAAATTTGTAGAAAAAATCAAAAGTTTGATAAGTTTTTATAAAAACAAATGCAAAATCAATACATTTTTATTAAAAAAATTAGTTTGTTTTAAATGCATACGTGCATATGCACAAAATGCACAAGACAGTGAATCTCCCGAATACAAACTCGCTTAATACAAAACAATTTCGCTTTTTCAAATTAAAAATTGCATTTACCGCTGGCGAAAATGTACAAAAATTTAAATTTTTTATAAGTTTTAAAGTTTTTATATAAACAAATACAAATCCAATACATTTTTTATTTGTTTTTATAAAACAAATTAAAATTGCATCGTTTTTTCTTAAATCCATTTTAACATGTAAATTTTGTGTCTAATGTGATGTAACTTAAATAGTGAATTTAATATGATTTACTCAAAGAAATATTATTTTAGCAAAAATATACATTTGTTTGCATGTTTCAGTTACAACAAAATCCGTTTAATACGAAAAATAATCTCGCTCCCGAGCGTTTCGTATTAACGGGGTTCCACTGTATTTGGAAATGTAAATTTTGTATCTATTATAATGTAAATAATGATTCTGATATGATGTACTGTAAGAAATGTCATTTTAGTGAGAATATTTTTTTTTGTATGTTCTGCTTAAGGCGAATTCTGTTTAACTCATACATTTCTCGGTGTCGACCACTTCGTGTTAAACGAATTCTACTGTATTTCTACAAATGTCTGTCGACAATTGTAAAAATTCGCAGAAAATTCAAATAAATTGATATTGTTCACTGTATTTGAGTTTTTAGTTTGGGTTAGCAATTTAGCACCAAATTGCAATATTTTTGCGAATTATTTTTAAGGATTTATATGGCACTGATATATAAAAAGGCAATTCCTGGAAAAGTCGTGTAAAAAATGTAGCTGAGCATTATGAAAAGTTAGATGGCGTGCTGAAGCCATTTCCGGTGTCCAGTAGTTTGATTTTATTGAAGGGCGAATTAACATAATCATAAAGATGTTTATGAAGATTTGAGATTTTAAAAAAAAAATTAAACCAAGTATTTTTCTTTTTAGTACAAGTTTTTTTTTTTTGCATTTGCATTTGCCTAGACTGTATTCTTAAAAGATTTAAATAGAAATGAAGGTTCTTTTTTGAATAATTTGAAAGCTTGGATAATGGAAAGTTACAACACATTAATTATTTGGTTGTCTGGTGTTTAACGCCAAGTTTATTTACATACACTATATAAAATTAGATAAGTCACTCTTGATAAATGCATGGAATTTATTAAAAAAAAATCAAATCTAGTCTTAATTCTTTATTAACATTTTTCTAGGAAAACAGTGCTTTCTTTTGGCAGTGATTTTATTTTGTCTGTCATTTTTCTAACTACTTTGCTCATAACTATGATTCTCGTTTGATAGTTTTTTGTTGCCAAAAAAATAAAGAAGAAAAAGTTGTTTAATATTTGAACAAAAAAAATTTTATTTCGAGAATTTAACAATAAATACATAAAAGTAAAAATGTTTATAATCCCGGAAGTGCATATCTTTCGTTTGCCTAATTTTAGAGTTTTATACAAGAATAGTGACCGCCTTGGCCTCGACTCCAATTCAACGTCAGCGAAATGTCGTACTGTATGGAAAGCCAACAAAATTACTGTAAGAAAAAAAATACATTGCCAAGAAAATGTTCATGATAGTTACAACAAGAGATGTCTGCAAGGTTTTTTTTTTCTTCTTTCTTTTTAGTCTGAATCATTTTCATATGTTTTTATTTATTTATAGCAATAAGTTAGTTGAGGCAGCCAGGGAAGACATTCTCTGGAACTTTGAGCATTAATGCATCACAAAAGAAAAGAATTTTTATCTCTTTTGCTTTCTGAAAAGATTCTCCAAGGACATGTAATGAGCTCTTACCTCAGTCTGAATAGTTTGTTGTAGTTAAAATTATTTTTTTTTGTAAAGACAATTAATAAGATTGTTGCTTAGGGTGCCGTGACAGGGTCTCAAAGCCGAGCGCTGTGATTTATACAAGTTTAGTTAAATCTAAACCACCACAAAAACTCTCCAAGCGTAATAAGTTAACACGTTTACGTTAAAAGAATACGTATATAACGTTGTTAATTTTTTTACCGTTCTACTTGCTCTTTTGCCGTCTGACGGTAACTTATTACTTTTGAGCATTTGTCAGGATGACATCTAATTAGCTAGCTGTATTGGAAAGCAAATTTTTTTTTTATTTTTTTATATACTGTACGTACATTTTTATTTATAACTTTAGAAAGTGTTTATAGTGTAGATATGGGGGAACGATAATGACACCATGAAGATGAGTGTATTTCAAAGTTGTCTCATAAGTTCGTGCGGTGTTTATCAAGCAACGCTAAGTAAATAACCGAGAGAACTTTAGAGACAATTTCTTATTAATCATAAACTTATATTATGTATCTCAGCGTAATTAAAAGCTGTCTATAACCTTAAATGAACACTTTTTTTCTCTCTGCCTGTCAACATGGATATTTTAAATTAAATTTTATGTAAAGTCAAAATTGTCAATGTGTTTTTTTATGCATTAAATTCACATTTTGTTACGATGTACATTAAGTAGCGGAAATGTAAAAAAGATCATTCATGGTTGCAGCACATTTTTTTTATATAATTAAAAAAGAATCAGAAGAAACTTTTAAGTATTCATGTACATATATTAATATTATACATGGCTTTTTTTTTTTTTTTGGAAATTGAATTTTATACTTTCTTTTCTGTAAAACAAGAGTGCACTGACTTGACGGTTTTATGGGCCACGTAGAGCCACTGTAACGAAAAAATGCAGTGATTATGCTAGAAAAATAGACGTTTTATATTAATTATAAGTGGAAATTGTGGGGCATAGCTCCCTTTAAAGATCATGGGGTCATGTTCCCCGGAAACTAAGCATTTTGTTTTAAATTAGTGGTTCCCAACCGGTGGTTCTCAAGCATTCTATAAGTGCTCCAAGAAAGTTATAGTTAACTTGAATTTTTAACTAGAATATTGAAGTAAGTCGAGATGAATTTTGGATATCGATTCAAGAAAAATATCAACCAAAAAGCCTTAAAAATGTTGTTTTTTAACTTCATATTTTTGTGAACTTGAATTTTTTTGTTGATTAATATAAAAACTAAAAAAAGGAAAAAATTAAGACATTTGTAAGAAGAATGTGTCATTTGTTTTCCTAATTGTGAGATTTACTGTCTTAAATTTGTGATTTAGCTTCCTAAATGTTTTATTTAGCTTTCTA
>JAAFCF010005748.1:2040548-2051526 GCA_013389785.1 Helicorthomorpha holstii
TGTGAAATTTAGCTTCCTATATGTGAAATTTAGCTTCCTATATGTGACATTTAGCTTCCTAGATTTGAAATTTGGCTTCCTAAATGTGCATTATAAAAAATAAAAAAGGGATAAAGATAAAGAAGTCTGTAATAAGAAATGAAAGTAGGTTTAACTTGTAGATAAAATATGTAAACAACATCAGGTACAATTTTCCCTTCAATTTTTAATTACAAAATAAGGAAAAAAATAATTATTAATGAATTCAATTATTTTCTATCCTGAAAATGGTTGAAAAAGTGTGTGTTCTATTCTAATATTGAAGCTACAAGAAGCAAATACTAATTGAAGTGCTCCCCAGATTTCTTTTATTCACAATTGTGCCCCGCAGTTTATGAAAGAGACAGAGTTTATGACAGAGAACCACTGTGTGTAGTCAATTTAAAAATTTCCTAATCTAGGCTAAATTTGACAAAGTATTTTGTTATGTCTGTCATGCTTTTTTACGCATCAGCACTCTTTTTTTATAATAATAAATTTCATCTTGGTGTAAAGTTCTATATAAAAAAAGTAAAAAAAAAGAGGGGAAAAAATCTGGCCAATTACTTGTTAAGCATTTGTTGAGATTTGATGTGCTTATCCGGCAGCGATAATGTAAAACTTTTTTTTTAGACAGTATTATTATGACCATTCGAAGCAAAGTCAATTTTTTTGCTGTAATAGTCAATGGCTTTGTTTGGGGGCAATCGACAGTGCTTGTATAGCTATCACCGGATGTTCTATCAGTTTTTTATTTTATTTTTTAAATGTGAAGTCGTAGAACTGTGGAAATGGACTTGCAACGGACAATATCTTTTATCTATCCGAGACAACATGTATGAAAGTTTATTTTGTAAGTTTGGTCACGAGTTGCTAAAATCCCTCGTCATTTCCACACGTACATTAGACAGCCAGCATTTTGTCCAATCGAAACCATTAAGTTTAAACTTACGTCCCGGATGGCAAAATACGCATTGAATTAACAATTCACTATTGTGGGAGTTTAACCCCCAAAAAAATTTAATTTTTTTTACGAAATTACTTTCAAATCGTATCCTTTTTTTGTGTGCAATAATGCGATTTCATGGGCGTTTAGTTCTTCTAATTCGTTTACATTGAACTGTAAAGATTGCAGTAAGGTCACTTATACGTCATCACAGAATTTTCTTTTATATTTGACTCATCTTTAATGATATAAATACCCTGACCACATAACGATATTATCGTTTTTATCACGTAGAGGGATTTTTTTATATCTATATTTGAACTCAAGAGATAATTCTTTTTCGATGGTGAGATGGCAAAAAATGAAATTAAAAAAATATTCCTGACACCAGCGGAAATTAAAAATCGCTTGGCTTACCAAACAATAAGAATTGCTTTCGACAACAAAATATTTTCTTTTGGGTTTATCTTGTGCAGCCGATTTTTGTGGTATCGCAACTGATTATCAGTTAAGAAAAAAATTTCAGTGCATTTATTATGAATTTTATTGGAGTTGATTGGAACCAAATGTTTAGTCGATCAGCTTGAATATTTTAGAAATTGACTTTGCATTTTAAAATTTGGTTTTTTTTGTAAATTATGGATTGAAGAAGGGTGTGGTGTTGCAAAATAATGTTAAATTGTTTGATTTTTTTCTCAGTTTTCATATTTTTGCAATGAGGAAAACGTACGTGAGGAAAATTTCACTAAACTTTTCCAAAATAAAAATTAAATATAAATTTTCGGAACTAATTGGTCATTTTGTACATCATTTGAGTCCAAATTAAAATATTTAGTGAACTAAATTAGCAAGTTTTGAAGAAGTTTGAACTGCTTAACATGTTAATTTTTTAAACGAAGTTTTTGATCCAAAAATCGAATGTTAATTTTTTCAATCAAACTTTAAATGTGTATTGATGTATTCACCAAATGTTTTCCCCAAAAAAAAGTTAAAATAAAATCACTTCAACTAAGTTATTTGATCATTTGTACAAATTGATCATTTGAGTTCAAATTAAAATTTTTAGTGAACTTAATCAGCAAGTTTTGAAGAAGTTTGAACTGCTTAACATGTTCATTTTTTAAACGAACTTTTTGATCCAAAAATCGAGTGTTAATTTTTTTCAATCAAACTTTAAGTGTTTATTGATTTATTCATCAAAACTTTTCAAAAAATAGTTAATAAATTTTTTTGAATTAACTGATTAATTTTTAATAATATTTGAGTTTGAATTAAAATTTTTAGTGAACTAAATTAGCAAGTTTTGAAGAAGTTTGAACTACTTTTAACATTTTATTTTTTTTTTAAGTTAATTTTTCGACCTAAAAATCGAATGTTAATTTTTTCAATCAAACTGTAAATGTTTATTGAGTTATTCACTAAAAGTTTTCAAAAAAAGTTAAAATAAAATTTCTTGAATTAATTGAATATTTTTGTACAACATTTGAGTTCAAATTAAAATTTTTAGTGAGCTAAATTAGCTAGTTTTGAAGATGTTTGAAGTGCTTTCAGTTTCTTAGATTTTAAATCGACTATTTAAAGAATTAAAAAACATTTATAGTCATACAGAAAGACAGTCTTTTCTATAGCATAAATATTCATAGACTTATTGAAACTTAGTTTACATTTTGGTGATCATGTTTTATTAATATAAAGAAAAAAATGTTTTAAAATTTATTTTACGTTATGTTTCGTATATCGTGTATTGCTAACAATAGACCTGACAAATTGATTTAAAATTTATGTTCTGTGTAGTTTATATTGGTCTATTTATCACTCGAATGATTCTCCAAGCTTTTTTTTTATTCTGTTTATGGCTAAAATGTCATTGATTAAAATTTGAGTTTATTATTCACAGCAATGCGTTGTAATAATATAACATTCGTTAGCCTGTATGAAATCAAAAGACCGAAATGTTTACGAGTCATTTAAGTTTGTTACTAATTATTCAAGATTAGAATGGGTGCAGAATTGTCAGGAAATTGAATAAATTCTTCCCTAATTGTTTTACGGATAAGTTTTATTGCAGCGTCGTTTTTCTTCATTTCGGTTTTATTGATGGGAGCATTAATTTTCGACTTGGAAAAACTAATTTTGCTATCTTAATACCCCCGAAATCATTGGCAAATTTTCTGCTGATTTAAGCTTAAAACATTTTTTTATTGTTATTGAATTTTTTTATACGTGGAAGTTTGTTTTAGTTGTAAACATTAGCGGTACGTTGACGCTTGTTGTAGCCGTTTAAATTAACGTTAACAGACAAGCAGAGATTTCGGTATAATAATTTTTCAATTAAACCATTACTGGAAAACACGAGAACAAACATAATGTTGCACTTCCCCAAAAAATTCATCGCAGTGTAAAATCCCATTACAAGAGAATCAATGCTGAAGTAAACTCAGCATTAATGTATGTAAACAACGTAACCGAAAACGACAGATTCAGCTGAAGCGAATTGCGAAACATAATCTCAGATAATTGCATGAAAATGGGCACAGAAAGCCAAGTTGCTATACAAATTGCCTACATTTTGCTCCATAAATTTATTATTAAACTTAACAAAACTTTTATTAAATTCATCTCAATGGTGAGAGCACCACCACATGCAACTTAGGAAAACATTTCCCCACTTTCTGACATTTGTACGTTTGCCACAATAATATTTATTCTTTGCAGAGAAGAAAATTTGGCTAAGTCAGCTTGGCAAGCACTGACTTCCTATAAAACTAATGTTTATTTACACTATACTATAGTACACTTGTGTATTGAGCCGAATGAGACTACTAAGTTACTGTACTTGGCTTTCAGTTGTTAAAAGGATTGATTAAATCTTATTAGGAAGCAATTACACAGTTGCGATTTCGTATATTTTGCTAAAAACATGATGCTTAAACGTGATAATTTTTTGTTTGTCAATTTGTAGTGTCAGCTTTTGCTGTGGTTATATGCAATTTAATAATTAGCGTCGAATTTAGCTTTTAGAAATTGCCCTTGTAAGACTTATTTGTGTAGTGCGATTAAAACATTATTGCAAACAAATCGGATTTATTTTTAACAGATTTTGTTTACTGTATAACTTATAGTTTATTAGAAGTAGAATTTAAGATCAGTTTATTTAGATTATGTTCAATTTTCTGTTGTTAAAATTATTTAATTAAATCAGGTTTTCCTTTGGTGAATTTGCAAATGCATCCATTTACATATTAATCTTTATTATTGCAGTAATATCGAAAAAATATGTAGTAATATCATTTGAATTACAGATACAGTGAAATACGTTAGTGTAATTACAAAATAATAATGCGATTTTTTTTTTACGTTTAACACGAAGAAATATTTCAGTTTTATCAGTTTTGGCTTAAACTGTTTTTACTGTACAGTGAAATACAGATAACACGAAACTGCTTAACATGAAAAATGGGTTAGTCTAAAACGATAAAAGAATAGGCATTTTCATACTTTTTTTGTTTAACATGAAACAGAAATCTCTTAACACGAAAAGATGTCGCTTCTTGGAATGAACAAAATAGTGTATATCAACCTAGTCAATATTGAGCAGTTTGATGCTAAAATAAACTTAGATAATTTTCAGAAATTCAATAAATTTTTATTTATTATAAAAAAAAAATTAAAATTATAGTTGTAAAATTTGTTTTTTTATGCTTCGTTTAGCACGAAGAAATATTTCGGTCCTGTCAGTTTCGTGTTAAATGATTTTCACTGCATTTTAATTCCCTCCTTTTTTATTTCTGGCTCGACTTGTGCCTAAGTTACTTTTAGATTTTGTACAGATAAGTTGCAGTGGAATCCGGTTAATACGAAATTGCTTAATACAAAACAACACTGCGGTTCCGAACTAATATACTGTATAGACATTTACATGCTTTTGTTTCCTGTTAACATAAAACAAAATTAGCTTCTCCAAATGAAAAATTGCATCTACCGCTGGCGAAAATGTAGAGAAAATCAAAATTTTTATGAGATTTTATAAAAGCAAATACAAAATCAATTTTAGTGATAATATTTTTTTTTATTTTTGTTTGTTCCGGTTAATACAAAATTCGTTTAATACCGGTACCAAAGAAAATCTCGGTCTCGACTGTTTTATCTTAAGCGGATTCCACTGCATATTCAGTGCTTTTAAAATTTAAAGAATAAAAATCCACTAATTTGTTGATAGTAGTTCTCTTTCCCAAATTTATTTACACAAATTAATTTAACTAAAGCACTAATTTGAACAGAATTATGTTTATTTTTAAACACATCATTCTGAATTTTTTATTGCACATTATTTTATGACATCAGGAATTTCTGAAATACCTGTATATTATGAAGTTATGAGCATTTTTTCTTGTTTACTAACTTTCTGTATATTGATATCTTTGTTTTGATTGCGCTGCGACCTTAAAGAATGTCTTCTCAGTACCTGTACATCCGTTAATTTGACATGGGATGATGGGGAAGCTTACCATTAAAATTCACCATAGCAACTACTGTACCCAATGTAACGCACTGTGCGTTTCTACTAGTTTGAATTTAATGGTTTTTGGCAAGGTAATTTGCAATCAGTCGATATTCTACCTGTCAAGCAGAAATTCTCGATTGATCACAAATAGAAATGGGAGTGAAGGAGAGAGAGGGGATTTTCTATGTGTTTTGTGTCCTAGACTCTTAGTGATTGTTATCTCGTCGCAAAGTGTTAACGAACGTATTTGTCAGATACGTAACATCAATTCAATTGACCAGCTTCTAAGATATCCACGTAGTTAGAAGTCAGTGTAAACACTCCACCGTTGTTATTGATGTAGTGAGGAAAAGCGAGAAGGATAAAGCTATGGGTTTTTGTTGGATACTTGTGAGTTGTTGACATTCAAGTCGCTTCCATTCCCACTCACCCAACCCACAACTGACTTTTATTGAAGAGTTTAGCTAAACGATATAACCCGGTTTTCCCGTTTCCTACTTGAAACAAGCTAGTCAACAAACACGCCAATAGAAAAATGCATTTTTTGGAAAAATATTCGTGCTTGAATTTGAACTTTAGGAATTGCATGGAAGAATAAACTTAAGTAAACGACAATTGCTTTGGGCTGCGTGGCATTCAGTTAACATTTTGGAGTTCTTAATTCTGATTACTATTTCTGATTTTGTAATGGAAAATGCAGATGAAAATTGCACGAAAGAAAAATGAGATTTTAATTAACGTGGAGGACATTTATCGAGTGAAAGTCATTTTGTATTTATTCATGTCACAGAGTTTAATCAAGCTTATTTTAATATCGCAATTTGTTTTTTTTTTTTTTTGTGTAAAAATGACATCTGTCATTCATAATAAATATTTAAATTTAGTCTGTACCGTACTGAACGACTTACAGGAAGAGAAATTATATTTTGAAATGTTTATTTAGTCCAAAGAAATATTTTTAGCAATTTAATAACTGCAATTGTTGAAATTCATTGTTATTGTTTTTATCTGACTTAATTTGGTTTTACTTTTAAACATTTTGGCGTGGGCCGTTTCTTTCTCAGCATTAGTGTCTTTTGGGGCCATTTGAACAGAGGCGGAAGTGCCTGATTATTTTTTCTTTGTAGTTATATATATCCCCCGTAGTTAAATAAACATGTTCAATATACACAAACCATCACTAAATGGCAAATACATCTTGCGTATGTATCTGGTGACAGCATTTCCAAAGAAAAACGATAACAGAACTGAAACTTAGATGCAAAAGGCAATGGAAAATCCATTGATGTTACACCAAGGCTTTTCAATCCTTCCCAACAACCAAAAAAAAAATTTGTCATCAATTTTAAGCTTAGTACCATCTGCACCTTTCATTATTTTACCATCAGGGACTCCTTTTTTTTCAGTACATCTTTTTTTAATACCTATAGAATACGCATTTCAATTGGCAAGTGTATTATCTTACCTTGAGTATAGATTTTTCTCTTTTTTTCGTATACCAAAGCATCTTCAATGCTGTTCAAAACAAACACTCTCATGCATACAAATACACCGATTTACCCTCAAGTTAAAATGCGCTGCTTTTCCAAGCTTAATCTTGAATTGGCGTAATACTTAAGGCATTGCGTGTTCATATGCAACACTGTACATGTCTTTTAATCCTGAAATTGGCGCTGTAAATGTAGACTTACCTGCATTGCGATTGAGAAAAAAAATAAAAATATAAAAGAGATGAGTGAAATAAGTTTGCTTCAAGCATTCTAGATATCTTTTATGTGGTTTACATCAGTGTAATATGATGCAGTTCTTTGCTAAAAAGAAAATTATTAAAAGATAAACATTTTTGGTTTTTATCTTGTGAAATTGCTTACAGTATCTTTTTTTTAATTGTGGGTTTTTTTGAAATGTAGTTACAAATTTGGGAACTATTGGCTGTTTAAGCTCTGAAGCCTAAGGATAAAATTTAACATTAAAGTTTATGGGAAATGTTTGTTTATCGTTGAAGTTTAGGGAGGATTATTATGTATTTATTTTGATGTTAATTAACTAAATCATCGGTGCTTTTGTAATATCTATGATGCTTAATGTTTCTGAGCTGTTAATGAGACGCAATTAGCCATTTGTTCAGTTCGCAATGTGTCGCAAGTCAATGATGCAGTAATTGTATAAATAAGAAAACATGAATTTAATACATATGCAGGAGAAATGCATCTTAAAGTTGAAATATAAACAATCGGTTACGATGGGGACTTTAGGTAATTACCAGCGCAGGAGTTGAATATTTTGAAAGTAAATAGCAAATCGTTTGGTGCTTCTGTCTACATTCTATGTAGATCAAGTTATATGGCTTTGCATTTACTTTTAAAATTTTAGGCACTTAATCTAAGTAGACTAACTGTAATCTTGTACAGTGGAATCTAGTTAATACGAAACAAAATCTGTTTAATACAATTGGTGTTATTATTAATTGTGCATCATGTTGATATCAATTCATCTGTACTTGTGTTTGAATCATTCTTGTCATGCGCATGTTATTCTCATGTGTATAGCAAACGAGTGTGTGGCACTTCCTCTTAAAACTTAACGATTAAGCAACTATAAATAAATAACCTTTTTGAGTCGTACCAAAATAGAAAAAAAGGAAAGCAAAACGGAATTGGGTGGGTTGGACAGATGCAGATGTAGTTGCAATGTTCACAAAATCGTGCAGATGACTTAATTGCATTATTTACTGCACATGCACTACAAAATGTGGAGCTCCTAAATTTGTTTCTAAAATTATGAATGAGAAATGTGCTTTTCTACAATGGACACCACTAAATCGAATTCCATTTAGTTTTATTTAACTCAAAAGAGTGCAGTAATGCAGCTAAACAATATCAGATGAAAGAAATCGACTACGCTTTATTATTTATCTTTTTTATAAGTTTAAATTTTATGTAAATATTTTGCTACATATTTGGAGCATAAGAATAACAAAAGGCAGCGTTGAATAAATGCATGTAAAGTATCTGAATGTTTATTTAGGTAAAACACTGGTAATAAAAATGTTATTGTAGAAAGGTTATGATGTTATCGTGTGATTGACCCTGAAATATTGTAAGAATATGCAGAAAGCACAGATGTTTTAGTATACTTTATTGTATGGAAGTTTAAGTTAATTTAATTTTTAACATTAAAGCATCAACTTATGTGAATCTTTAGTGTTTTTTTTCTGTCGTATCCTTTCCTATAGGACGTTACAAATCTTATCATAAGAAGTCTTACAGAATAATTCATTCTTTGCAAATAACAATAAAAAAATGTCTGATAAAATATGACAGGAATTGGGTTGGGTACCTTATTGTTTGTAAGAAGTTGAACGGTCGCCAACATGATCCGCTTTTTTATCTTCAAGTAACTTTTTAATATTATTGAGATTGCACACTTGAGTACATATTGCCTGCCAATGAAATGATGGTCAATGTTTTTCTTTTTAACTATCTTATGTACTGTTGAAGTTACAGTATAAACTGATATTTTTTTTGTGTTAGAAAAATATTTTTCTTGTGGGTTCCCACATTTTATCTCTCAGCCTATCAAAACCAAAATCACGTGATTGATTTTTTGTGTATTGTACGAAAAAATATAGTAAATATTGTTGAAACTGTAAAAGACCAATTGACCAAGTGGTGTCTGTAGAATTTCTTAGTTTGGTGCAAAAGTGTGTTTTTTTTACATTTGTACTGATTATTGGATATAGCTGAATCATTTGCATTGTGCAGGTAAATTAAAATTAGTTTTTCTTCCCATTTACGAGTCAATTTTGTAGTTTATTTTTATTCAAATAAAGTCGCTTTAAGAAAAGTGATGAAAATTTGCATAATCGAGTTAACTGCTTGTCAATAATGGTAATGGCATTCATAATCACATCTAAACTTATATCAGTGCGCTATTTTTATGCATATTTTTATATATTTTTTTTGCTCGTTAACTACAAACTTAATTTAGTGTAAATAGAATGTCAAAAAATCTAAATTATCTGCTTTATTTTATTGACGCAGATTTGGCGCAATCAGTGTCGCTTAGTTTATTGTTAAATCGCATATAAGAACCACTTTTTATTGTGTGTGTATTTTTAGATGATGTGGAAACTCTTAAGCAAATCAATATTTCTCAAACTTTTCCTTCCTCTGAGGCTCTGATAAGACATTAATAATTGTCTAAACAAAAGCAAAAGATTTTAGTGGGTTTTGTGTGCTTGGTTTTCTGGCTGTTATGTACTGTATGTGTATATGATAAAGAAGTGAAGTTTTAAAATAAAGTAAAAAATTAATATATGAAAGATCAAAGCATAACACGCTTCATTGTTAATTCACAATTGTAAACGTAAGAAAGAGCCTTTGTGTTGTAAATCCATTTAGTATTTTTATCAATTTTTCCGTTTTAAGATTTCTTTTTTTTTTTTTCCTTTTTATATTTTAAATGGCAAAGCACATGTTCAACTCGTTTTCTTTTTTGAGGTAATACAGAATATTAATCTACATAACACTGTTGGAAAACTTCTCTCTAATGTACTTTGCTGTACCTTTAAATCCCATACAACATCTAATGTGAACCACATGTGTTCTCTCTCCATATCTTTTCTATCTTTTTTTTCTTTATTTTTATAAATATTTTTTGCTGCGTCTCAAACTAATGTACGCCAATTTCAACCACTCCACCCATCTTCTCTTCCTGTAGTTTTCTATTATCTGCATTATTTTTCCATCGTCTGGTAAGTAATAAGATGAAAATGATAGTATGCACTAGTGTTAGGCAGTGATGGATAGCATGTATTACCAGCAAAACATAAGAATAATGGTATGAAAAATGGCCTTTTCCTTTGGCCATTATGCCTGTACGTATACTATACGGTTACAGTATATGAATGCAGTATACCCGTATAATGCTTTCTAAGCATTAGGTGACAATTTTGTCTTAGAAAGCAATCTTTTCCTCCAGGCACCACCCTCTAGCTTTCATTTTCAACAATGATTCACACTTATTCTTTCTTCAGCAAAAAAAATGTAAGCAACGTGTGATTTGTTGATAAATTGCTCCTACCAAACAATCATTTACAATGTTTGTCTACTTGTTTATTGGATAAATTAGAAGATTTTTTGCGCATTGCAAAATGTAGAACGGAACATGCCAAAGAGTTTTTAGTTTTCTTAGTTTGCTACATTTCTGGTTTAATTTTAAGCTACAAGTTGTAAATTTGTGAGTAGAAAATGATTAAGCAATCTTGCTTCACTTAAGTTGAATAGGTTGGAATATGGTGCAATAGGTGAAATACAGTATGTAACTTTTGAAGTTGAAATTTGGTTCTGCAAAGACAATTTGGTTCCCTAAGCGTTGCATTTGGTTTCACAAAAGCATGTTTGGTTAGTTTGTAGTTCATCGAACAAAGGTTTCTTAAATACTAAAGGCTAAATGAAGTTATTGAGACTTACGCAAAGTTGGCTTCCTTAAAAGCTAAAGTTGGTTCC
>JAAFCF010005748.1:2065525-2087778 GCA_013389785.1 Helicorthomorpha holstii
TAAATTCCACATTTAGGAAACTAAATTCCACATTTAGGAAACTAAATATCACATTTAGGAAACTAAATGTTTTGTTATGAAATTAATAGTTACCTAGTTGATTAATAAAAATGGAAGACAAATTAGACAACAATAAATTAAAACTGGATTTTTTTTTTAGAAATAAATGAAGTTAACAATGCGTCTATATGGGTTTTTTTGTTGTTATTTTGGGCTAATTTTTCATTTATAATTGATATGACAACCGGAAATTTTTATTTTTGCATGTTTGCTGAGATTTTAATCACAGTTTTACACTTAAATAAAACTAAACATGTTATTATACAGTATTTTTAATGCAACATTTATTCTTGGCTTTGTAAAAATTGATTTTTTTATATCTTGTTTTATATCATCGACGGGTTTGTAGTGCATTTATTTTTGATATTTAAACACGGTAACTGAGATGTGTAGAGTCATCAACCCTTCTCCAGTGAAGTGTGCAATCTCATATAGTAAAATTGGCTATAAAATCTATGTTCTGTACTGTATATTTACAGCCATGTCGATATTGAATATGAGCTTTCGTAATACGATACTTGTTTTACCTTTAAACATAAAAAAATCTTCTAACGTTAAGTCAACTTCTTAAAAACATCATAAAAAATACCCTGAAAAAAAATAAATACTGCTAGTCTGCTAAACAATATCATGTTTACCATCATATTGAGCTATGAACATTTTTTTTTGAATGGTATAAATGCCATCTTTTATGACATTTATTTGTTTAGAAACAAGATCTTTTAAATATACTTTACTTTTCTTAATATATCTTGATTTTCAAAAACAAATTTTTTTTCTTTTTTTCAGATTTTCATCACCCACGCCACTACAGCTAAGTAGAAAAGAGCAAAAAGGAAATTCACTAGAAAAAAAACGCATTAGAAAGAATTAAGGGGGTAAGTTTTGTTTTTAATAAATCATTTTGAAGATGGTGTCTATTTGCCATATGGCAAAAAAACAGTAGAGAATATATTTTTTTAAAGGTATAACTTGTACTTTTAAATCAAAACATTTGTTGGTATACATAGTTGTTGAGCTTTTCTCCATCGTTAAACGTGATATATCGATATTTACATGGGCATCCAGTGAGAGTCAATTGCATGCCTATGCTACCACCATTCATGCTTAACGAAACATGTATCCAATTCGCGTGTTTTTGAGGGTGGAAATGTGTTGTAGGAGTACCAATGGTGGTGGGGAATAGGGACTTGACATGTTTATTTGCTGAGCTTTCAAGAGCTTCGTTTAAATGCTCCTGAACCCAAGAATATCTCATTGCCACTTGCAAAGGTAAAGTTCAAGTGTTATTCATGTCAACCGAATTGTATCTAATTTTGAAAGCAACAGATAAGTTAAGACGTACCCAGATCAGTTTAAGGAAGAAGTTGGCAGAATAAAGAAAAAAGTTTTATCAATTTATAAGGAATAATAATAATAATGGTTTATACGGTGTGACAAACGAGAAGAGAGAGCTTTTATCCTTTTAGCGTTGTGTTTTTTTGATGAACTAATTTGATATTCCGTTGAACCTTTTTAGCGTTGATACTTTGGGTAAATAGAAGATCCATTTGATACAAATATTAACATTACAAATTGCACTGTAAAATCAACTTTGTTAAGGAAGGGCAATGTAAGATTATGGGAGGCTGTAAAATATAAAATAGTGAAATTACAAACGAGCAAACATTGTTGGATTATTTCTGAGAGAATTAATTAATATTTGCATTTTAGCAGCAGCATTAACGCTTTTTATGTCAAGAAATGGGTTCGCTAAGTAAAATTATTAAAGTGCACGCCATTTTTGCTGATTTCATTACAAATTTTTGTCAATGCAGCAGAATGTTAGGGATTGGAGAGTTTGCAAGAAAATATAAGAATATAAAAATAATAATAAATATTTTATCAGAGAATGAATCGTCTGAATATTAACCAAGTAATGAAATAATATGCGGAATTTTTTATGAGTTGTTTTAGTGGCAATTTTATTATCTTTTCTAGGCAGTAATGAATAGTGCTGAGCGATATTTCAATATATCGATATATTGAATTGGGTTTATGTAGTGTAATATCGAACTTTATATTGAACTCAATATTTCAATATTGGAATTTTAAGACACATCAATTGACTAGTAAGACAACTTCTCGACTTCATTACATTATCATTTAAATAACGAGACAAATTGTTATTGAAATCAATGTAACTCAGTCTCATTACTTTAAAAAAATAAAAAAAACGAGACAAATCGTTATTGAAGCCAATGTAACTCAGTCTCATTACTTTAAGAAAGAAAAAAAAACGAGATAAATTGTTATTGAAGTCAATGCAACTCTGTATCATCACTTTAAAAAAATAAAGAAACGAGACAAATGTGTATCTGGAACAATGTAACTTAGTCTCGTTTCTTTATTGTTGAAAAGTGAATTTTTGAATTTTCTTATGTAGCTGACCTCAGGGTATGTACCAGTATTAGAAATGAGATAGTATGAAATGAATTTAAGAATTTCTTTATAGAAGAAAAGTTTTGAAAGTTTAAATGCCGAATGTAATGGTCCTTTACTGAAATATTTTATGACATACTATTATTATAAAAAAAAAAATACTAAAATAAAATTTAGGTGAAAATTGCTCAATCGAGTTGCATTGAAAACGTTCACTACTAATGAATAAATTTTTAAAGCCATGTTTATGTGTATTTTAAATTTGATTTCAGCAAAAGTACTGAAATTTAGACGTCCTATTTGCGTTTTTACGGAAGTGAATCAGATGTTTTCTATGCATTGCATTTTTTTTTTTTTTTTTTTTGAGATATTCTTAATGTTGTTACCGGAAAGATGCATGGTACTTGTTGGATAGATTATTTGATTCAGACAGGAATTGCGTAAAATGTATATGAGCTGTTTATTATATTATTAAATCGGCCGACTTGCATTTTGAACGTTGAATTTGCCGCCTTCAATTATCTGTTCTACGCCATATACGTCATCTGAAAACGGAAATTCGGTTTGATGACTTCAGAATAAATAGTGCATCCTCATTTGCAATATTGAGTTTTCATTTTTATATGTACGACTTAATCTAAAACCGTATTTTTAATTTTTTTCTGTCGTATGTCATAGTCATAGCAACAACAAACGAATCTTTTTTAAAATCCAAATTGACTTTGCTTCGATACAGATGAGTTTAGGAGGAAAAGTTTATGATTGTATTGCGCTAAATACAGCGTCAAAATGATGACTAATCATTGTTAGTACTGTAGTAATTTATTCATTTGTCAGAAACATATAATTAATAAAATAATTGAAATGTTCGCTGTCTCTGAATTACATAAAGGGAAATAACAGTATAAATCAAATTTTAATATAAAAATGGGCATTAGAATTGGGCGATATAAGGGAAAATTTCAATATAGCTCGATTTTTGATTAATATATATTTTGAATTTTTTGATATTTTTTAGACTTTCGATATACTTTTTATAATCATATTCTTAAATTAGTTTTATGTTATCATGTTATTTTTAATATCTGTTCATGTTCTGGTATCAACTACATCAAATGATTTTCAACTTAATTTTAAACCAATAACATTTAAATAACGTTAAGACAAACGAGACTAATTTGCATCTGTCCAAATGCGCATTTGTCTCGCTTCTTATTTTTCTTTAAATGATGAAACTGCGTTGGATTCGTTTTAAATAACTATTTGTCTCATTATATAGTTAGTAATATAATAAAGTACTTTTCTTATTAATCTAACCATATGTCTTGAAATTCCAGTATTGAAATATCAAGATAATGAGTCGATATCTCGAAATATTGGAATTCAATATACAATTACGATATTTTACTATATCGATCACATTCAATATATCGATATAATTGAATTACCGCCCATCTTTAGTTTTGTTGGGCAATTGATTATTATTAGTTTTAATCCAACATCTGATTGCTTTATAATTGGCATTTAATTTCATTTTATTTTATAAAGGTTTTGTTAGAAAAATTCAGTTATCTCTTTAAGTTTACATGATGTATAGAAATAAAGTTAAAATTTGAAAGAAGCCTTTCACGATTTTTTGAAAGCCGAAAAGCTGCAGTTGTATCGATTAAATCTCTGAATGATTTGTAAAGAATTTTGAAGAAAAACATTTCTTAGCTACTATGAATTACTGGAATTTCAAATAGATGCATGTGAGTCTTTTATGCAGCAGTTAAAAGCTTAGAAACTTCTTATTTTTACATTCCTAGACGAAATGGCAACCGCATTTCATACTAATTTATACTTGTACTATTGTATTATGCAGCAGTTTTGTTTAATCATAATTGCGCAGACTTTAATTAACTAAAGTTATTGAGTGTTGAACTGTCGCATTAGTTCGTGCGGTCTTTCCTTAACTAACTCTATACTAAAAACGTACGGACTTGCGCGACAACTTAAATAATTGAAAAACTTTTACAGCCCCATTATTTAATAAGGTTGTTTTCTAATAATCTTTTTGTAAAATACTCTTTTTACAAAAGCCTTGATAGCAATCTTTTAACTTTGTAATTAGTTGGCATGATCCTAAGTGTTTGAAAGAGAAAATGAGAGAGAGATTTTCAGAGTCGACATCATCAAAGCCTGTAGACATTCAGAGGAGAGCTAGCTACCCAGGAGACTCGCTTGCTAGTGATTTAATTTAATCTTTCCTTTTGTTTACCATTTTTGTTGGTAGCCTCAGTAGTCAGTACCAGCACACATTTTTGCTTACCCATTTTCGATCTTGACATCATAACAGAAAAGAAGATAGAATTAACGGCATATAAGGGCTGTGGTTCTTCTGGGAACACTTGAAGCCACTCTCGAGGGCACACTTGGGAAGATTCAGTGCTGCAAGTCATTACAAATTAACCTTTTGGTCGTTAGAAATTGACACCAAACGCAATAATATCGCAAGAAATGCATGTTTACTCTTAATATCGTTTTTTCTTTCTTGAAGCAATAACTCAGATCAAATACAAGTTATATTAGATGATGCAAATTATCTTGAAATCTAAAATATGATCACAGTAGAAATGGGTCTTCTGATTTTTGGTTTTTCGCCATGGCTTCCAGAACTTGACTGCAAGCCAATATCCATCCCTCGTAAAAATACATGCAACATTTGATGTCTATTCTTCAATCCTCATGTAATTAGATGTCATGGCATTAGTGTAAACTAAGTCGCTGTAAAAATAAAATAGAAATTGCAAGCCTATTTTGACTTAACAATAGGCGAGATCACATAATGGTCAGCACAGCCTTTTACACTTGAAGCTTATCCTTCCCAAAGTGCATGTTAAAGTTACAGTTAGCGAATCTTGACTTGAATAATAGTGTTATCCGCCTGTCAGCGATTGTTCCATATCGATTGCCGATATGTATGCAGTTTGTGACAAGGCCACCGAAAACATTCACGTACAAAGCCATCGATTTAGTTGATCATACATATACACATACATATATACACATCTTTGTTTCACAATCTCTATATACACACACAAAAAAAAATATAAAAAAAAGAACCAAACCACCCTCCAACCATTGCTATTATACCATAGTTTTGTCATACTGATCGATTGTTATTTTACTCAGTCTCAATTCTTTACGTGTATCGATAACATCTCCTATAAAGTATAATATATATCTATATCGTTTTATTTCCACTGTTTAATCTAGATTCTCGTCTTACACGCTGACCAAATGACATTTTGAAATCGTCTTCACGTTGCTTCGACTACAAAACAACGTGTGAAATAAAGAGTAAAAAAAATAAATAAAAAGTGAGAAGTGGGTTAGGGTTGTATAGGCTATGTTTCAAGTGTATACTGTATCTGGTGTATTTGTGGAATGTGTTAGTGTTGACTGGAAAGAATTAGAAAATGTTTTTGTTGGCTGAATTGACCATCAGAATTTCTGTATCATTTATCCCCCCACTTTCCCCCTCTCTTTCTCTTCCTGGATTTTTTTTTCTTGGTGTTAGTGTTCCCATAAACACATAAAACATTTTTTTCTCTTTTTTTAAAGTTGTCTTTCATGTGAAATTTGGTCGTCTTTATCAAAAGCAGCAAGAATGTACAGTAAGATACAGTATGGTAGTGTTTGTGTACTGTATTTTGTTGTTGATCCAACTAGATGTTTTCAGTTATGTTTGGAAGTTGTATAGAAAAATCCTTTCTGTGCCTTTAGAAAATAAAAAGTATTTTTGCAGTCGATGTGGAACTAATATCGAATTGATATATCAAGATGCCAGGTTACCCAGGCAACCGAAGAATGATTAGACGACTCTTATTTTGTTGTCCATTCATGCAAGTTCCTGTATGGGAAGTAAGTCCAAATGGGGAGGATGAGAGGGAGGGGTTGGGACTTAAAAGTACAAAAGTGAGGAGGGAAACTAATTCTTTATGTAAACTTTTATTTCAAACAAAAATTTAAAATGATAAAGCTTTTATATAAAATTTTTGAATAAAGATTACACACCAAAAAAAATCTATTTTTTTTATATAAATATACAGGGTGAACACTTAGAGAAATTTTTTTATGAAAACGAAAACAAAATTAATAAAAATGTCCAATGCAAAATTTTGAATAGTGACATACGATGAGTTTGTAGAATTTTTTTTTTTTAAAAGAAACTTAAATGACTGATTTTTTTTATTACGAAAGCTGCTTCTGGATGAAAGTCTTTTGTTAAAGCTTTGATATTAACATCATCCATGGCAAATAAGTATTACATTTTAGTATAAAAACGACCTAATCAACACACAAACTTGTTTTTACCACAATTAAAAGTCAAATGTCTCTGCTTTGAAAATTTGGAGTTGTTTCTTTTATGGATGGACAATATTGAAAATTTTCGATAAAACTCGATATTTTATCAATATATTGAAAATGTTTTCATTTCGATATTGCAATATTTCTATATTTCCCTTTTAAATTTGATAACGTTTTTTTAGTTTTTTTTTTTAAATTTTTGGTTTTTATATGGTAACTATCTGGTTTTCTATTCCAAAATCGATATATTTTCCCATTTTCAATATTCTATTCCACTGTCCAATATTTAAACTCGATGTATTGACATATTGCCCAGCCCTAGCATCTATCCTGGAATTTCAGAGAAGCCATTTCCTTTGTTAACAGACAGTTCACCATCACAAATTCATATCTATTCGACACTTTTCTAATTTGAATATTATAAATTATTATAAACAATCAAATCAAATAGCTTTAGGAATCCCAATTTCCTGTACAAAAGAGATAAATGTTTAGAGTATTCATGCCCAAAGGCCATCCTTGACCACAAAGACCACATTGAGAGCCTCATAAAGAAAGTTCCTTGTAGCCCGAAATTTAGGGAAACCTTCTGGACCATCATAAATTAGCACTGGAATCACTAATGATTTGATTAATTGAATCTTTGTAGTCATGTGTACAATTGCAGACTGTACTTAAATGAATAGTTAACATTTATTTTTAATTTAATTGGCATTTGGTCTTTGGTTGTCCTACAATACAGTCCACTTAGGGTTTTTTTTGATTTTGTTTTTAAGAAAATTTATACATTTTTCTTGAGTTTTTCACCCTATATCGAAAAGCATCCTTAACTACTGTAGTCTTTACTACATTAACATTTGATGTGAATTTAAATTTTATAGTACATTGTTAAGCCTTACTTTATTTATTTTATGTATAAAAACTCCTAAAGTCTTAAACTTAAATTTTAGTAGACTTCGAAAAGAAATTGCAATTGCACTCACTTGAAATCTCAAGTTTTAAATGAGAAACGATCGTCTATAACATTTTGTACGTTATACTCGTAATATATAGTATATACTGCATAACAAAACTCCATATTTTAACATCTGCTTTAAGTCTACTGTATCTTTAAAAAAAGCATATCTTTATCCGTATCTGCGCATGCTCAGTCATAATAAAGATTGGAGCTCCCAATTTTTCAGTGCATGTTCCTTAAAGGTTTGCATATTATACCATTACAATAATACCGAATATTTCAACTATACCTTTGTATAGAAAAGTTGCAGCAACTAAAGTAACATAGTGGGTTGGGTTTGTTTTTATTCTTTATAGCATTACAGTACTTTATTCCGAAGAAGAAGAAAAAATCGTCCTGTGTGTGCCGTATTTTCTATGTGTATGTACTGTACAGGCATTTGGCAAAAAGCAAAACCATTGAAACAACAGCTCGTGTGCATATTCTCTCTCGTTGTTTTTATTTGGCCCCATAGACAGATATAACAGAACCACGGACAACATATTTTGACTGTTAACAATCGCTCCCTAAATGATAACATAACATAGTGCATTGTTGTTTGGAGCTATTTTTTTTTTTTTTTTTTTAAAAAAAACATGTATACCTAACATACCTATACATATACACTGCGTATGTATATAAATTTGAACTTGTAACTATAATCTTCCTTCTCTTCTACTATCTACGATTTTATTTATCCACCCCCGCCCTCCCACTCTTATTTTCGGTATCAAAAATCTTTCATCCCAAGTTTCCAATCCCTCACTAACCCTCCCATTCACCCAGTTTGAAACATCGTCGATCGTTGTAGCATCCTCTTATATAGTTTTTGTCTATAAAAACACACATCAGTGTCAACAATTTATCTTACAATGTAAACGTCGTTTAACGGTAAGTGCACGTACACAAAATATACATATACGTTTTGGAAAACAGTAACATCACTTAGTTATCAATCGTCGAAGACAATTTAACGCTCCCTGTCAACATTTTCGTCACTGATAATATACCGTCAATGAATACTTGCATCACTTTCATTCAAATACATATTCACGTGACATACTGGTGTACTATTTTAACTTAATCTCTTCGCTTTTAAGCAAGCGCCAAAGTGTCACAAGTTGGGAATCATATTCGATGATGAATCACCTTTTGATAGACAGATTGACTATTATGTGCAAAAATCAGGAAAAAACATTTATTTAAGAAATTTCGACGCAATATTGATGATAGGGAAGAGCTTTTTTGGTGAAAACTTTAATTTATCTTTTAATTAATTAATGTAACTCAGCTTGGTTACCTCAATTTTTAAGCATTTTGCTAGTTGGAAAAAAGTTAAGTTAGTTTTTACTGGTAAAAACTGGTATAAGGATATGACATTAGATGCCAATTTAACATTAATTAAAACTCAATTATTATTCATTGCAATGATAATTTTATAAACTGTTTTAAGATTAATGCGATGGAATGATGTTTGATGTTTAATGCCGCCTTTGTTCGCTCTGTCTCGGCGTAAAATGTTGGAACCTACGTAGTCGGTATTCCGAAATATTTGCTGTATAACTAACTACAGTAACAGTTTTTTCATATTTTGCATACAGGAAAAACTTTTTAACGTGAAACTTTATGTTATACGATTTCACGGTAAAAGGTTTTCACTGTATTTAAAAATATAGAGAGATGAGGTACAGACTTTTTGTCCAATCTGATAATAATTGGTAAGAGCTGTAAACAACTCATCAAAATTTAATGGGTTATGACCACAGATTTGACGTTGAAATAATTAAAATTTCCTAATCAAAACCAACTCTTTCGCCTTTTATGTTGCAATCCTATAATTAAATGTGGGATTAAATTAAGGATGAACGGTAGAACCCGGACAATTATTCTCTGTACAGTTAAAATCATTTGTTTGTCCCCCTCAATTTCCAGACTTTGTATCATTAAAAGCGTTTGGTCATGTCGCCTGAAATCTTGTTGCAAATTAACAGTTTGTCGGATTCTCGAGTTAATCAGATATTAAAAAGAAAATTACAGTTGGGAGTTTATTGCTTTTTTGGGAACTGTCATAGTTGCAATAGCGCTGTAATAAACGAATGATGAGTTTGTTTCTAGCCGTATATTTAACCATTTTCCCCGTCAACGGTAGATTCGATTTATCAGCAGTGATATTGATCGAATCTCCTTCATTCGTCTTCAGTCTTCACTGTCTTTTAAATAAAAAAAACGAGAAACAAAATCGAGGTTTGGTGAGTTAAGGAAAAGAAAAAAAAAACAAGAAAAAGGAGGAGAAACAAATAAATTGGTTGGTTGCCAATTCATTCATGTACTCTTTGCTGATGTTCTTTAAAGGGACTTTTTTATACTGTTATGTATTGACTATGGAGAATGTCAAGATCGATATTTTCCGAAATGACTCTGGTTTGTCTTTAGGTAGAATTTTTTTTTCTTGTCTTCTTTGGTTTAGTTTGGTGGCTTTAATGAGAGGGGGAAACTGTAGTTTGTTAAGAGATCGATACTCAATGTATTGATTTTCGTATTCATTGCTGCTTATATACTCACAGCAAACTCTTAAACTCATCTTTCTCCTATTGTCTTTATTATTGGCTTGTCGCATAAATTCGTTCTGGTTTTTTAACGCGTTTGCATGGTAGAAAACGAACGGAATTATGCAACAGCTTAAATACATTGGTCATTTCCATAGCTTTAAGTATAAGTGCTGTCTACTTACTCTTAAAAGAAAGTTTTCTAATTCTCTCAAAGGCTTTTTTTATTTTATTTTTTTTCCTTTTACTTTATGCAATTGGCTATTGATTGTTACGCTTTTAGTATAAAACTTCAATTTAAGTTTCGGGGGTGAAAGTGATAAAAGTGTAAAGCGCGCAATTTGTATTCAATTCCATACAAAAAGCACTGCCAATGTCATTTCATTGAGATTTTTAAGTCGTTTTGTCTACTCTTTTATTTTAAGACAATTTTATACAACAAAATAAAAAAAAAAATACTGCTGATGTAAGCCAAATTATTGGATTACATAAAGATTCGAAATTAAGTTCTTTCAGTTTAACAATGCATTTAATTAGCGTCCAATAAATTAATGTAAAATAATCAATATAGACGATTGTGTTGGCAAATGATCCGAAAGACTTTCTTAGATACATTACAGTAATAGCATTTATTATTTTATTTTTGCATTTTATTCGTTTATCAGTTAAATTTGCATTTTATTTCTTCTTCTTTTTTTTGCTTTTGTCGCATATATTCGTGCGGTTGTTACCGAACATAATTACCTGAAACGCCGAACGCACTTATGCGACAGACAGGAATACGTTTTTAAAATTCTGTTTGGCAATTAGGAAAATTAATATTCAGCTAATGACAAATAATAAAGAGATATATTGGTTTTTTATTCTTTTTTTTTTTTAAGAAGAAAATTGCGTTGGCGTGAAATTTAATTTTGCACAGAGAAATACTGTATAGTTTTCTTTTATTATTTTTTTTTCTTTTAAAAACAATGAAATAATAAAAATCGATTTAGATAAATTGGCTTCAATTATATTATTGTCGTAAATATTGAATCATAACGTAGCCATCACTTTTTTTTTTTTTTTTGCTTTTTTGTGAAGTTCAACTTTTGTAAATACTTTATAACGTACAATTTGTTACATGTAAGGTTAAGTGTATATCGACTTTGAGTTAAATCAATTGTACGTTTTTAATCTTGACATTAGACGGCGATGTATTTTATTTTATATTTATAGATAATAAAGCCATAACTTTGGCTTTTTCACATGCGGAGAAATTGATATTTAGTGCAGTTTCTTGCCAACATTTTCTACGTCGTTTAATAACTGTACGAGGCTGGTTATAAAAAAAAATTCACATAAAAAGAAATGGAGTGCGATTATACGGATACAGGGTGCAAACAACAAGAGATTCAGTAAAAATTCAAATATTTAGGATTACTAATATACAGTAATAGTTAACTATGCTAGAATATTTTTTAATTAATGGCTAAATGTTTAACTTTGATTAACCATTCGACGGATTAAATGAATTTGTTGGTGTTGTTGACAACATTGTTTTGAATAACTAACTTATTTTAGGTCCAATTGTTTTCTACATTTTTGTAATTTTATATTAAAGTCTAGTAAACTTAACAATAGTTTGCAAAATATTATTAATAATTTAGTTCGTTTTTAAAAAAATTCTAAAATGAGTTTGTTAGACAATTGTGAGCTCACTGGAGCCTGTTTTTGCACTAAGCACATCATTTTCTTATTGAAATATGATTAAAAATGCATAAGTGTTATTCAATATACATAAACAACAATACACATTCACATTTTAGTCAGTCGAAAAGGACAAAAACAAAAATGAAATATCAGTGGTTACTTTCAAATGTCAACAAAAAACGTTTTCCAGCAAAGTTGAAAACCAATTACAAGATAAAAATATATAAATTATTTCTGTACATAAAGAAATATGAAATAAATTTTGTCATAAGTTATGAGAAATATAGGGCAACTTATTTATCTTGCTTGAAATATGTCCAAATTTATTTGTTGATAATGAAATTTTTCAGTACTTAAAATTTATTTTAAATTTTCTAGACTGTATAAAATATTTGATAGACAGTTGAACAGTCATAACTTGAAACTTAAATTTCACTATTCATAATTGAAATTACAATTTAGTACAATTTTTTTTAGTATTCAAATAATTGAATTTGTCAATAAAAAATTGGAAAATGCTAATGAAAACGTAATTGGCTTTAGAAAGAATTTAAAAAGTGTTTTTATTTTTTTATGTTGTTAACTTTACCGTAGCTATTCTGACTTTTCCTATGATTTCAACCAACAACCTGTGCATATCGGGTATTGGACTTAATGACCTGAATTTCATGGCCAGCATCTTTGACTCATTAGGTTTCTAAAACATGAAGTCTTTAAAACAACAAATTTTGTGATGAAAAATGAAGTTGCCATTTGCTAGACAAATTTGATTTACTCTTCCTAAATTTACAAACCCTGTATGACCAAATGTGTTTGGGTGTATTTGATATTTTGAGGGAATTTCCTTGTATAAATTCATCAGAGTATCCCCAACTAAAAACCGTGCCAAATGGAGCTATTAGTGAGTGTTATCGCCTCAAATTTCTTCTTCAAAAAATTTTTTATCTTCTTTTCTTCCTCCTCCTGCTGTACTATGGGTGACAAAATAAAAGAAACGGTTTCGCCCTTTAAGTTATACAATAACAGCATAGAAAAAATAGCCTCAGATAAGCCTAGCTTTAATCTTAAACTCGCTTTACGGCCATTGAATTTACACTTTCGCATATCTTTCTCGACCGACTTTTTTCTTTCACGTTTCATCTTCTCTATTGCCACTCTTTTATCTATCCTTTTCTTTTGGCAATTTTTTTTCTCGTTTTCTTTACGTCATTTTTTCTCTCTAAGCGATATAAACGTCATCATTGCTATTGCCATTGCAAATGCAGAAGAGTAAAATATACATTTGTGTACATGAAATCGTATGTGCTTAAAATGTCCTTCATTCTTAGAGTATCCATCACTGAATCCAAGATTCCTATCCATAAGGTATGTGTGGGTGATAAGAGTCGAGGAAATATTGTTGAGACATGTTTTCTGTCCATTTATACATGTGCAATACTTGCTGAAGTTTATTTATGTACGTACAATCATGTTTTCTTGGATTCTGCCAAGATTTGCTTGGATTCTCCCGCACAAAGTCAAAGATGCAAAATCCTTTGATATCGTTGATCAGGGAGAAAAAAAAAATAGGATTTGGAAAAGAAAAATTTTTTCTTATGCGAATGTTCATATACCGTGCATGCACGGTAAGAACGTATCGACTTATACTAAGATTATATACTACAAAGTGCCATACATTTTTGCATTTATATTTTTGTGCATAGAATGGGATATGCAGTGTTGTACGTGCATGTGTAACTTGTATGAATATGCGCCACGTATTTTTCAAGAAGGCCATTTAGATTTCCGATCGGAACGTCAAGAAAATTCTTTTTTTTTCTTCTTCTTCTTCTTATTCCGACAAATAAATATAGGAAAAGATCTTTATCCAAACTTTTCTTGTAGTGTATTTTTATATCATGGTATTTGTTATTTATTTTGCTTTACTTTAAGACGATTTTTTTTTCTTTTTGAAATGTTATGTACAGACTGACTTTCTTCGGGTTTTTTATTTGTATTTTTTATTATAATTTTTTAAATTACTTTGAAAAACCATCCAATTTCTATACTTTACCGTTTACTGTGGAGCTTAACATTGAAACTATTATTTGAAAGCTTTTAGCTCATCACTTAATTTTTTATATACAGTATATATATATATATATATTAAATATCATTTTAAATGAGTGCATTATAATTTTTTTTTTTTAAGGAAAATAAAGCAAAAAGGAAAAAAAAAATTGAAAAGCATTAAGTGCAGTTATTAAGCCATCCACAATAATAGTTTGTCTTTTATTTATAATTCTGTACCGGTACTTAAAATTTATTTTATGTCAGAGAAAAGAATGCAAGACTGCCACAAAATTATAAAGACAATATTTTTAAGTAAGATGCTTTTATTAAGATGCAGTATGTACTGTATTGTATGCGTTATGTGCTGAATAATTTAATAAGAAAATAAGTAAAAAACGTAATCTATGAAAAACTAATTTTTGACAACTTTTTTAAATGTCAAATTTGACTTTTCAAATTACAACTTCTAATTTAAGTCATTTAGATAAGCCATTACGATAGCTCTGGATTTTTTAAATAGAATGAAAGAGTTAAAAAAAATGTTTTAAGTCTTGGTAATGGTCGAGTTTTGTTGCCATAGTAACTATGAAATTGTCAATAAATTGCATAAAAATGAGATGCTCTATGGGAACTGACCAGTGGACCTTTCTATGGGCGGAATATTTTTTTCTGTTTTGCGGCCTCAAATAGTTGAACATGAGAGTGATGGGAAAAATTAAGGAACTGACCAAAAATTAAATTAAGATTGATAAAAATTGAGGGCCAATTCTTAACTTTATCTAACGACCAGCAATAGGCAACCAAACATTTTTATATTCTAGATAGACTAATTTAGGTAGATTACATTGTTGAGATGAAGATTTCCACATGTTGTTTTAGGTCATATCAGTACCGGTACCAACACAGTGACAATGTTTTGTAAAAAAAATTTAAATTTTAGTTTTAAAGTAGATTAAGTTCACTGTATGTAGAAAATAATGCTATTTACATCATTTGAACTGAAAAAATATTTTTATTATCAATTTACAATACGATATTTATCTATAGTAGAATTCCGTTAACACGAAGTTGTCGGGATGAGATTTTTCCTCGTGTTAAAGGAGTTTGTGTTAACGGGAAATGTGTTTCTTCAATATAATAAAATCGAATTAATCATATGAAATTTTCATATAATTATTGTTATAAATTAAAACACAGAATAAAGCAATTTGTGGTAAAATGGATCCAAGAAAAAGTTCCCTCCATTTTGTTTAGAACTTTATTTCAATTTTGTAAATGTGATGTGGTTTTTTTGAATCAATTCTCAAAAATGAACTCCTCATTTCAAAAAAGAAGTATAAAATCACGAAACTTTATTAATTTATCAAGTTCAGTGGTTGATATACACGTTCTTACACCAAAACTAGCGATTGGTTATTTAATTAAGTTGATACAGGTGTTGGGGGCAGCACCAGTTTAAGCTTAGTACTGTAGCTGTTTATGTTAAGTACCTCAATGTTGTTCGCATTATTTGATTAACTGCAGGAGTTTTGAATTAAGTGGTGCCGCATTATGTTTTGAAAAATGAGTTTTTGTTTGGAGTACGAGGAAAAGGTGTTTTCAATGCGGAAAAAGTAAAAGACGAATTTTTTTCCTTTCCATTATTATTATAAATCTGCCATTAAAAACGTTACAAGGTTAAATAAAACAATGCGGTTGTAATTGCACCAATTTCTGCTGGAAAACTTTACAGTAGTCCTTGGACCAAATTGAGAGAGGGATAAAGTAATCAACTGTACTTGTTCCGTAGGTTCATGTGTTTCCAAGGGTTAATGACTAAAAACCGTATTGATTTGTTGAGGACAACGCCAACGAGGAAGTTTAAAAAAAAAAGCAAAAGTACGCCTTTTTCTCGTTAATATTGCCTTTCATCCAAGCCAACCAACATTAGGAAACTGTGATTAATTACACGACCATTGTAATATCTCTGTGCCACTTTACATTTAGTGTTTGCGATTTAATGTCAACATATTAAGCACCGGATTCAAACGGTCGATGATGCTTCCAAACGACTTTTCTAAGTAATTTATTTGTTCAACTTTCTAAACCTTACGGTTTCAGATAGCCAGTGTTTCATTTTAATGACTTTACTAGTGTAAAGGGTTTCCCAATCTGTTAATGCTTACGTGCCACAGTGCCAATATTTCATAAGCGCTGTAGTTTGAATTTTTAGAGCAATTTTAGAACTTGCAATAACAAAACTCGTAAAATGTCTTCAGAAAAATATAAGACCATTTTCTTTGGAGTTTAGAATAATCAAAAGGTTTAATTTCAAATTGCCACTTTACAAAAACAAAAATATTTTCACTAAAATGTCATTTCTTAAGAGTACATCACATTTGATACACTATTTACAGTGTATGTCAAATTATTATACATTTTGCACCAACAAATTGATTTAAAATAAAATATCATGAACCAAATTCACTGAATTGAACACACAAAACATCCCTCACTAAAGCCCAAAAATTGTCTATTATGTCGGTATTTCAAAGCCAAGTTAGTTTCCTTTTACACGACACACCGGAAGTTGTTTCATTTTACTGGGAAAATGTTTCATTTCGCGGTGTTAAGCGGTTTTTGTTCGTGTTAAAAGGAATAAAATACATGTAAATACATAGGAGATAATTGGGACCGCAATATTATTTTGTGTTAATAGGTTTTCACTGTGTTAATCATTGTAAAATTGCTGTAAAATGTTTGGACGCTATTGGTTACACTAATTTTTACATGTTTACCAAATTTGCAAACAATTTTTGAAACATTGTTTATTTAATTCGACACAAAAAGTGCTTATACATTGATCACATGTACAAACATGTCGGGTACTACCAGGGGGTATTGTTATTACAATGTTGATTATTAAAAAGACTTCTATTTACGTCACTATGGTGAATACAACACCGGCTATTTCACCTTTCCATAGTTACCGAAAAACGTAGTATTAATTAATAAACTTTGCAGTGCAAGTTGTACTGTACAGTATTTTCTAAATCGGGTAAATGCAAATGGGTCTACACATCACTAACAATGCTAATTATACCGTACAGTACAGTCGGTATTTGGCTGGAGGCACATTAACCACAGTTTGAGTAACCACCACGATCATCATGATGATGATGATGATGAGAATAATTGTGAGATGCAAAAATCGGAAGAGCGAGAAAATATACGTGATTAAATTTCAGTTGCTTATACACTTAGCAGAGTTGGCATGTAAGTGGAATGTATCCAGGCAAAACGTTGCTACGTCACATCAGACACCGAGTTTCTACATGAAGCTTTTATTTTCAATAATAAACAGTGGGGGAAAAGCGATATGGCTGTTGCAGTCATTAAGTGAATGTCGCTTGTATATGTATATATATATATTCGCTATAGAAAACTAAAGCCATTATACTTTCAATGTACACATATACGGCGGTCGACTTAATTGGCGCTGACGGTTGTTAAATTGGCCACGCTATTCAACGTTGTTTTATTTTGTCGATATATATTTTTTTCTTGTTTCTTACGTCGTACTGGTAACGTTTCAGTTGCGACGAAAACGCTATTTCTTGGACCGAAAATGTCGTTAGCGGCTTAAAACACACGTACGCTCACGTACCTTTTTGGTATATGTATAAAATAGAATTAAAGTTGAGACGTGCTGACACGCTATTGATGTTACTTTGTTTAGTCTTCCCCCTCCCACTCTCTCCCCTATTACCCCTTCCACCCCCTCATCCCTCCCATACACTCCTAGCTATTGTGTGTAACGTTAAATTTATATTTCAACTAGCTCGACGTAAATCAGTGTCACTGTTAACTGCTATAAATTCGGTTACGTCTCAGACACGTATAACGTAAACTAAATTTACTATCATTATTTGTGATATGTTTACGACTGATGTTGTTACCTGCGACGTTTTAAATTACGTACCCAACTTCCACTTTATTTGTTTACAGTTTCAAACTTTTAAACGATGACAGACACGTTATAAAATGAGAAATGTCATCGTCAAATAAATATTTGATCAAGATTTTTATTATTATATTTTGAGCGATCTTTTTGTCTCAGTGGTTTACATTTTTATTGCTGCACGTCCTCTGAACTGTCAAACAAAAGTGCATGAACTTCATTTTCTTTTTTCTTTTTTTTTTTTTTTTTTTTTTTTGAAATAAAAAATAAATCTTAAACTGTAATAATAACAACTGTAACTTTTGATTAAATCTATTTATTGGCACGGAAACAGCAGTAAAATCAGAGTTATCGCATAAAATACTTGGCGATTCGACGAGCGTTTTTCTAGTCAGCGCGCGTTAAATGTCGCTGCAACTTAGGTTTTTCGAATTTTCTGTTGTGGTTGTTATCCAAACTTGTATCCTTGTAAATGTAGCTTGTCGATTCGCAGCCTAAAAATATTATTGAAAGAAATTAAGTCTTCCAGGGATAAAGTTTTTAGTCGTTGTTCGTGCAATCTAAATGCCCATGAAATTTTCATGATGACGCCGCCGACAAGATAAGTGGAGAACTCTGTTATTAACTGCATTAGAAATCTTTGAATCATAAATATTTGATGCTAAATTTGCGTGTAAATTTGTTTGCTTTTCTCAGAGACACTGATATGTGCTTATAAGACATTAAATAGAAATCTAACCAAAACACAGCCAAAGTGAGTGAAAAAAATAATAAATAAAAGAAAGACCTCAGAACTAAAGCAAAGGCTGTGTGTGTGTGTTGACAATCAGAGTGTGTGTTGAGTCTTACAGTATAATCGATTGAAAAAATAAAAAAAAAGTAAGAATAAAAGGGTAATTAAGTGTAAGAAAGGCTTAGTCAGACGTAAGAGTCTTAACTAAATGCTTTCATATTCATTCTTATTACCTAACAAACAGATTTAGCACAGATTTTATATTTATAGATTGCAAAAACTTCTCTTTTATTCATCATTCAAAATGTCATATCTTGCTGACTCACTAAAAAGCTTAGTGGATTTTTTGGCGTATTTTAAAATTTGAGGAAAATTAATTTTGTTTTGTGATTTTTGAACAGTTAAAATCGGTGTGTGTTATGCTTAGATGGACAAAATTTAAGGAACATGTGCCACATTTTGAGAGACATTTATTTTGATTATACCGGTAGATTCGTCTGCTATTTGTTTTTTAAATAGGAAAAACGCACTGTTTATTTGCAATAAAGTTTTGAAAGTTACAGTATTATGATTAGTGAAGTGGTCTGTACTAAGCCACAGTAAATAATACCGGATATGAAAAGTTAAAAATTTCAATGATTTTAAAATTTATTAAAGAAAATTACAAATATGCAAATTTTTAAAGTTCAATCTAAATTTATTTATTTTTTTTAGTGGAAAATAGCCAAGAGGATATGTTTACATTTACAATTAAAAATGTTAAATTTGAAAGTAATGTTTACAATTGAATGATAAAAAAAATAGAATTGTTATTATAAAAATCAACTACTGTATGTTCACATTTATTTTTTTTATCAATTTTATAATGACGTCATTGATAGTTTTGCTAAGTTTAACTTATTTTACTTGGTTTTTGTCAAAAGTTATTTCTTAGTTATGCTATATGATAATAGTAAATAAACCAGAAAATATTTAATGAAAAAATGAAATACAGTAAAATATAAATAAAACCATTTTAAAAGTGATAAAAAATGAAGTAGATATTAAAAAAATTAATTTTTTGATTCAAATTGTACATATTACTTCCGGTTTAAAATTGTTTAATTGTAAATGGGAATATTTCCTCTTAGCTATTTTCCAATAAGGTAAACAATAAAATAAAACAACATTGCGGTCTCCAACTAAAGTACAGTATAGACATTTCCATGCATTTGTTTTCTGTTAACACGAAGCAAAATCCGTTTAACACAAAAAGATTTTGCTGCTTCGAATGAAAAATTGCATATATTGTGGGCGAAAATGTAGTTTTTATAAAAACAAATACAAAATCAATAAATTTTTTATTTGTTTTTATTTTAAAAAATTTAAAGTTCCATTGATTTTTCTTAAATGCATAAAATCTTGAAATGTAAATAGTGATTATAATATGATATAATCTAAGAAATGCCATTTTAGTGAGAATATTTGTTGTTTTTGTATATTCTGTTTAACACGAAGAAATTTCTCAGTCCTCGCCACTTCATGTTAAACGGATTTTTCTGTAATTTAAATTTGCATATCATAATTTTTAATTAGTTTGAAGGCCATCCTAGGCTGTTTTTACTTTTAACAATAGTAATTCTAATTTTTAACTTGTCACTAGATAATGTTGCACATGTGATAACGCGACCATCTGATCACCCTGTATTACGCTGCGCATTTCCGGAAGGCGTTAAAATAGTCGCTTATTTGAAATTTAATAATTGTGGTTGACGGCGCTCAGCACGTCGTTTGTAGAAAGTCGTTGCAAATTAATTTTAATTCAAATAAAAATTTATCCTTGGCCTTATTTTGGCCTCATTGCTCTAAATCAGATCAGCTTCCATTATTACGACGATATTCTAGTCATTTTTAAATAAGTTTAACCTTCGTTCTTCTTCTTCTAATAATAATAATGTAACTTCTTATTATTATCATAATACTGATACGTGTATTTCCATACTTGTCCTCACTTACTGAACGACGAGAACAATCTTGATGTAACCGCCATGTAACAACATCAGTCTGCAAATTTATTTTTATTAGAAAAATGGCGCTATTATTACTTTCTCCTGTGAGACTAATGAGAAAGTAGCGTTAGTACCTTAGGCGTTAACATTTCCTAAAGCATTAAAGCACCAAAGCGTTTCTCAGCATCTTCCACCATCACCACACCATCAGCAGCACCAACAACCAACTTCTTCATCTTGCTCATAATTCATAAATTAAACGATAGATTAATAGCTCGAAAATGTTTCCCAACAAAAAGCTGACGAAGCTCTCTGCTGAGTGATAAAAATGATGCTTTCAAAACTTAAATTTAATGTGTTATTTAGCTTCTTGTCTTGTTTCAAAGTACTAACTAAACATTTAATAACTACATGATTAATATTTTATTTCGAATGCTGGAATTAATTTTTTTTAGCAATTGCTATAGGCGAATGCGAGTATTAAATAACGGGAATAACTAAGTTATACAGTATAACTCTCTTGAGGTACCGGTACCATATTAAAAACTTGCTAAAAAATTAGTGATTTAGTGAATAAACAGCTGCTTTTTTAAGCAGGTTTTTAAAGCTTTTTTAGATGCTCTGAGATTATGTGATATACTGTATGCAAAGTGTTTCTCAACTAGTGTATAAGAAAGTAAAGAAGTGCACTCTCTTTTCAAACTCAGCAATTGGTGAATTATGGAAAAAAAATATTATGTTTACCAGATCCATAATACAGGTGTTGATTCAGTTTAAAAACGACTGAGTAGCCAATGGTATTACAATAAGCTTTTTACGTCATATAGTAATAATTTGTTTTTTCATATCTTAAGTACAGTATTTATTTTTTAAGAAAAATAAAATAAAAATTTAAGCAATTCTAGTGAATCGAATTTGTTTGATAACAATCAGATTTACATTCTGGATTTATGAGTTGTAGCATGTTTAGATATAACACTGTTTAAATCGAACTCATCACTAATTTTAATGCGAAATCGTTCATAGACTTTCATGTTAAATTCTTTCACAGAGTTTGATATTAAATTCATTCTTAAATTTCAATATTCAAATTTCTCGTAGACTTCAACAGTAATTTGTTAAATTATTGTCTATAGACTTCCATACTAATTTTTGTTGATAGTTTTCACTGTTAAATGTTTTACACAGATTTCGGTGTGGAATTTGTTTCATAGATTTTAGTGTTGAATTTGTTTCATCGATTTCAGTGCTAAATTTGTTTCATAGATTTCAGTGTTGAATTTGTTTCATGGAAAATCCTTACATAGATTTCAGTGCTAAATTTCATAGATTTCAGTGCTAAATTTGTTTCATAGATTTCAGTGTTGAATTTGTTTCATAGATTTCAGTGCTAAATTTGTTTCATAGATTTCAGTGCTAAATTTGTCCATAGATTTCAGTGTTAAAATCCTTACATAGATTTCAGTGTTAAAAT
>JAAFCF010005748.1:2090561-2114842 GCA_013389785.1 Helicorthomorpha holstii
ATTTTTTTCTGTATGACAAGAAAGAAATGGGACAAATCTCCATCATAATTGGTGCAATTTAGTCTCATTTCTTTAGTAGCATATTTTTATCTATGGCAAATTAAATGGGATAAATGTCCATCATACTTGGTGCGATTTAGTCTTATTTATTTAGTGACACTTTTTTCTTTATGGCAAAAAAGAAGCGGGACACATGTCTATTGGAATTGGTGCAATTTAGTCTCATTTCTCAAGTGGCAATTTTTTTCTATTGCAATAAAGACATGTGACAAATTTACATCATAATTGGTGCAATTTAGTCTCATTTATTTAGTGGTATTTTTTCTCTATGGCAAAAAAGAAATGGGACAAATTTCCATCATAATTGGTGCAATTTAGCCTCATTTCTTTAGTAGCATTTTTTTTTCTATGGCAAAAAAGAAAAGGGACAAATTACCATCATGATTAGTGAAATTTAGTCTCATTTCTTTAGTGGCACTTTCCCACCTCCCATGGCAATAAAGAAACGAGATAAATCAATATTAGAATTGATGCAATTTAGTCTCATTTATTTAGTGGCACTTTTTTTTTTTCATGGCAAGAAAGCAACGAGACAAATCGCCATTGAAACTAATGAGTGGTTCCCTTTTTATTGGCACTGTAAAAAAAATAGTATTTCAACTTAATTAACAAATATATCAAAATCGATATTGACCAAAAACTATGTTCTTCGGTCAAAACACAATTTTAACTAAAAGTAACATCTACTTTACTTTTATTACAGTGCAATAAAAAGTTTCTCTTCGACTTAACACAAGCTCTTCCATTCACCTTACAATTTGTTTACATGGCATAACATGCTGTAAAATATTAATTGTTATATCTCAGTGCCAATTTTTTTCCTCTTCCATACTTCACCGCTGACAGTCTAGTTTTGCAACGCTTTCTACTTTGCATTAATCTCGCATAATGCTAAACATTCAAACTGCTTCATTATTAAATACTGTGTAAACATAAATTACTCGGAGTCACCTTCTTCATTCTTTTTACAGGGTTCTCTCTTATTTGATTTTATTTTTAAAAAAGTTGTTAGTGTGTACGGTGCAGTCTGGAGTCTACATAGCGAGTCACTGGTGGAGCAAAACAGGAATTTCGGTCGCATTTATTAAGTGTACTAAAAGTTATGAGTATATAGTAGTAAGAGAAATGCGTGCTGAGAAGTCGAAAAATGAGACTTTTTTATTTAAGGAAACAACAAAAAAACACATTAACTGTAGAAGTCGTTATTGTATTTGGCATTCTGCTATCTAGCTCTATACACACACATAACAGTGTAATCTTGTTCACGAAGGGCGCTCTCTCTGGATCTTGTGTGTGTCTTGTGTGCTTGCATTTTGGTTGGAATTACTTTTAAAAGAAACAGCTGCATAGTCAACAACGCGCAACACAGCAGAAGACAATTAAATTTTCTCTTTTTGCTGTAGTGCTATAATGCTTCTGTTTCTGATGCTTTTGTAGATCAAGAAAAAAGTATTTTAAGACTTTGAAAAGAAAAGAAAGAAAAAAAATACACGGTTAAAAAGTAAAAGAAAAACTTCATCCAACTTGTTCAAATGAAAAAACGTTTAAGCCGAGTGATTGCAAGCTGAAAACACTTATTCAACCCCATAAACAACGTTTGTTGGCAGGTAATTCATTAAGCAAACGCATCTATTACGGTGGCAAAGATTATATTTATTTTCATATTATTTTAAATACGAATTATGAGTGTTTACCTTGGGTGTGTGGGCTTTCAAATTGAATCTGTTAAGAAGATTCATATTTTGAATGTACTTTTTGGGCTAAAATGTCATTTCACTAACATTGTTTTGCTGAATTTTTTAAATTGGTGTTCCTATTCCATTACTGGATTTGATGTTAATTAACATGTGTTTGTGTGATGCAATGATGCATTCATTTTGCTGCAGGTGTTTGACGAAATTTAAAACACTTTTTTCTTTTAGCTTTAATTAAAAATAACATCTCTTAACCATTTACTGAATCTTGTTTTTCACAGTATAAAAATTTTAAGCGTTATAGTATGTGTCTTAGGGAAAAGTGAGGGAAGAAAGTGTCTTGGTAATTGCAGCAACCAACATTTGCATTTCTATATGTGTGAGCGACTACTTTTTTATTCGGATAAAAACTGTTAGATGTGTCAAGTGCGAGGAGAAAAAAATCTTTTTTTTTATCATCCGAAATTTTCTTTTCATATGCATATGTTATGCCATGAATGCTTTTAAGAATTAAGACGTCGAAAGAAGAGTGGAAGTAGTAACCCAAAAGTAAGCTAGCTACGCACTCTCAAACTCAGCTTATGTTATCGATCACATACCAAAAAAAAAAGAAAGACATGTATAAAGTTTGTGTATAAGAATAAGACGAAAGGAACCGGTGGGGGGATTGAAGAGTGGATGAATTCCCATGTGGAAACGCAGAATTTCGCGCGTTGCTGGCTAAGATTGACGTTGTGGCAAATTTTTAACTGTAAAAATGCCTCTCTTTCCCTTTTCAATTTTTTTCCCTCTCATTTTTGAAATAAAAATTAGAAAATTTTATCTACTTTTTTCCATTACGGTATTGAAAATTCAGTTTTAGCCATTTTATTCCCACTTGCATTTCATACGCCGTCGTTAAAACGTCGTAAATGTGATGTTGACATTGCCTTTCCTTTACCTAAAAAAAAAACTAGTCAATTAAGTTGGCAAATAATGGCGCCTTAAATTTGCTTATTTGAAAACTAAAACACACACAGATATACTTTGAACTGGTGCACTGGGAAATGAAAATAAAACAATGGTAGGAAACAAAAATCGCGGCGATTACTATTTAAGATTTATAGCATGGCGATAAATAAAAAAAGCTAAGTTAGCCTTATTTATTTCAGTCAAGCAGACTAGTGTAGTGTGTAAATGCATATTGTAGTTGTATATTTTTGCTACATTGTAGGATAAACAGAAGCGACCATGCGTGCTATGCTAATAATCATGTCTTTGCTGTTGTCGTTCTTGCAACATATTGATCTACTTTCACCGTGCAATGTGCATGTCTATTTGAGAGAGGATGAATAGCGAAAATAAGATGTGGGTGGGATAGGATGAAGATTTTGTATATGTGGGTTTTTCAAAAGATTGATGCATCTACCACTAACCACCATTCCTTCAGGCGACATCATGTATCATCCGGTTTAATACATCTAGTCGTTGCCCATTCAATACCTCCTATCCGTCAATTAAGAATTACTGTAACGGATAGCTTTTACTGTACAACGACAACAAAAAAAAATCCATACTGATTCTGTTAAACTATTTTTTTTTATTTATTTTTTGCATGAAAGTACTCTGGAGAAAATTGTTTCCAGTAGATGTCTGGAAGAGACAAATTAATGCGCTGTGACTTAAGAGTAATTGAAATTTTTAGTCGATAGTGGTATTAAATTTAACCCTTCAAATTTTTAAGTGCAGTATAATCGAAATTATTTGAGTTGATTATTAAATGTGCACTTAAACGATAACTATTGCTGTCTATCAGAAAATTTTACGGGAGTTTTTCCAAGGGGCAGTTTAATTAGGCAAAACCTGGTGTTTTGTTTTTTCAGATTTCTTATTCTACAGGGTGATCAGAAGGTCGAGTGCCCCATATGTGACATCTCTAGTAACGAATTAAAAATTTAGATAGTTGCTGTTAGAGTAAAACAGCTTTGTATGACTTTCAAAATCATTTTAAAAAGATGACAAATATGCAAATCTAAATTATCAAGTTCAGTCAAAATTTGTTGTTTATTGTCTTATTGAAAAATAGCCAAGAGGAAACATTTACAATTACAAACTTTTGGCAAAAACCAAATAAAGCAAGTTAAATTTGGCAAAAATATCATTAAAATCATTATAAATATGTTTAAAAAATAAATGTAAACACCGTTGATA
Source organism: Helicorthomorpha holstii (assembly GCA_013389785.1). Classification (NCBI taxonomy): domain Eukaryota; kingdom Metazoa; phylum Arthropoda; class Diplopoda; order Polydesmida; family Paradoxosomatidae; genus Helicorthomorpha; species Helicorthomorpha holstii. The sequence goes on from JAAFCF010005748.1 coordinate 2,094,506, forward strand.
TTTTTTTTTAATTGATTTTTTTATTTAATTACTTCCGGGCTTAGAATTGTTTAATTGTAAATGTTTCCTGTTGACTATTTTTCAGTAAAGCAAACGTGAATTAAAAAATAAATTTTGGGTGAACTTTATGATTTAAATTTGCATATTAGTAATTTTTTCTAATGAATTTGAAGACTATCTTAAACTGTTTTTCACTAACAACAGCAAACGAGATTTTTAATTTTTTACATGTTGAGTACCTTGACTTTATGATCACCTTGTATTGTGAAGCAAATTATTGTTAGAAAACTTAAACATTAATTTCAACCATAAAAATGTCCGCGTTATAATGAACCAATAAAAATCTTTATGGCATTATTTTTTTTCCTTTATATCAAAATCAATGTGAGTTACTGTACATGGCTATAATGTGATATGCTCATGTAACTTGCTCGTAACTCTATTTAATTCTTTTAGCGTTGTGTTGGTAAGAAATTAAAGATAAAGATCAATGTTAACGTTGCTTCCAGCTACACAATAGTCACGAAGAATGGTAAACAATAAGCTTAGAAATTGTCAGGTCAAATCTTGGAAACATGCCCTCCGGTTATCCGTCCTAGACTCAACATTATTTTGTTGATTTAGTTTATCTTAGGATAAAGGTCACACGTGTCCTTTTCGACTACGAAATTATTCAAATTCAGTTTAGTAAGCGAAACTGGATGCTTAAAGCGAATGTACAGTTTTTTAATTCGTACATTACTTTGCATGTCGCTAAATTAGTTACTGTATTAAAATTGACCTTTATCGCTTTACAAGACACGACTGAAAAGCAGTGTGCGATTTTGCTGTAAATATTTCAACATGAAGATGAACGCAACAAACGATGAAATATTAATAAAGCGCGGTACCAGATTTGTGTTTAAAGAGATTTTTGCACAGTAATTATTTATTTTTCTCAGTCGCTTTTGTAAGGCTGCCTAAATTCTAATTCGCATGCATTACAAAATTACCTTAATTTGTTAAGATGTTGTCAGCGACTAAAGTGGTTTATGTTGAAAACCTTTCAACACCAACTCCGACCAAAGTCATTCTGATTGTGTTTATCTGGGGCTCGTATTTTTGAATAAAGAATGTGGATTGGGGATAAGAGTGGTTCTCAACTGGTGCCTCATGGAGCACTTCGTAGTTTAGAAAAGGTTGAGAACCACATGTGTGTAAGTTAAAAGACAAGGAAGACTTGCATCGAGCTATTTATAGTGGTACTTTAATTGTTTTAAATCGACTTTTTATCTATGCCTCCATTTTTCACCTCCAAAATAATAACTGTTTTTGCTTCTCTTTCTGTGTGTAAGTGACGACGTTTACATTGAAGTCGAGGACTTGTAATGTACGGCAATGTAGCAAGTACGAGATACTACTGTACATTGTGTGTGTACTGCATCTTTATACCAAGTATTAGTAACGCTCATTGCACAAACACCCGCAGTAATACTACACAGTTATTTCCCTACCAAAATCATTTGAGATGTCGATGCGATCAAATTGCCCCTCTCCACTCCACCCCTTTTCCACAACGCTCTAACTCCCAATTCCAAAAAATATATTGCGAATTAACGACTCTAGCGAAAAATCTCATTTGATCTGGAATTTATTTCGGGTTTATACTATCACCACTTAAATTATTTCTTTTACGCCCTAAAGCCTTGTACAGTATTTCCATCTCATCGATGATGATGATAATTTGACCCTAGGTACCAACCACGTCATTTTGTTAGACTTCAATTAAAAAGAGAAATCATTTAGGTATTAAATGCTAATTAAATGCAATTTTTAGTCAGTTAAAGGCAATAATCCAATAGCCAAAAAATTACAAATTAAGATAAAACCAAATTATTATTGGATTTCTAGTAATAAAAATGATTAATTGGTCTTGTTTTTATTTTTATTGGCAAACAATTTTTCGTTTATTACATTATTTATCTTGACAAATCTAAAATGCTTTTTATGTAATGATTTATATTGTTCAAACATTGTAGTAAATATCTTAATTGTTGTCACGATAAAATTGTCACAATTCTTCTGTTAAGTCGATAAATTATTGGTCAAATTTTTATATTGAAGCATTGTTTCTTAAAGTACTTTCTTTTACTGTTTAAATAGTGTAAAAGCTTATTTCGTTGCAGTAAAAAAATTTGATTGAAAGTTACAAAGTCTTGTTTGGAGTCTTTAAAATTAAATCGAATTACATTTGTTACAAAAATACTCCAAAGACTTTTAACTTAACTTGTAGTGTTAGTTTTAATGAAGCAACGTAAGGTATACGGTGTGTACATCAAAATGAGTATTGTTTACTGGACTTTTAAAGAAAAGAGTTTGTGATCTTGATTGGCCCATTGTGTGATGCTTTAAGAGTTAAATGTTTGTGTTTCATCTTGACATTTTCACAAAGGATTTTGTGAAAATTTACCAGAAAACGATAATGAACCACATACTGTACAATGAACAAGTACACCATCGTTGTCTTAGTTTATTTAGAGCCTCTTTTTTTGTGTTTTGTTTTCCCATTCAAACCTTTGAGTTTCGATTTAATATATCTGGTGTTACACGAGATTTGGATTAAAAATTAACGAGCAAGCAGTATCTCACACAGCATCTTTCTCACTCACTTTATACCCGTTGTTCACCCACCCTAATCTTTCATCCACTCCCACCATTTCTGACTTGTTTCTCTTCCAATCTTAATGCTTTGTCATTCGTTTTTTTAGCACGCTATCTTAGCGCATAGACGCTGCAATTAATTTCAATGCGACTTTGGAGAGTTCAATATTCGCCAACTATGAAAATCCTACAAAAATGAAATAAAATTCTGCATCCAACAGCCCTAAACCATCTTTCCCTTCATCATGTTATCTTCATCATTTATTTCTCTCGATTTCCACAGCCACCAGCGCACTGCTCGATAGAGAGTAAATTGAGGGGGAGAATTGAAGCGCTTTTTTATGCTCAATGTCTATATACAGATTGTTTTTCATCTGTATTCGGTTGACTCAGGTTCATGTACGCTTATAAAATGAAACATTTGACCAGTGAGCGTAATACTTGCATTTTTCCTTTCCCCTAACTCTCATCTCAGCCCAATGAACCTACTTTTCTCTCTCTATTTTTTTTTTAAAAGGTCGATTTTTTTTTCCTCCATTGAGTTTTCTCTTTCTCCATCATTCTGGCTTTTTGAGTGAACATAGGACGTAAATCGTTTCTTTGAAATCGCCAGAGGTTGGCTTTATGTTGAACAGAGAGGGTTTCCTCTGCACTGCACAAACACAATATCTACATGTGCCCAACACATAACAGCGCTCAATAAGAGTTATTGTATTAGAATTATTTTTACATCATCATCATCATCAGTTTCTTTTTCTTTACTGGAGCTTCAGTCGTTATGTAACCACATCCCTCATTCTTTCTTCTTTGACTGTGTTTTCTAGCGTCAGCTTCTTTTTTATATAGAAATTTTTTTTATTTTTTTTTTTCCTTTTGCTTCAACCCATTCTATTTTTCCATTTATCAAATCGATATATACACACGCAGCAGCCGCTAGTAATAAAAGCAGCGCAAACTGAAAGCAGAGAAAGAGTTGGTAGTTGATGTGTGTATTCGTAGAGTATTAAAGGAGAGGCGAATGGGTGGCTGAGAAATTGTTGAAGCGGAAACAGTGATGAATATATGACCGCATCACATCAAAACCACGTGATGTCGAATGAACTAGGATCTGACCTAGGGAGAAAAACTTTTTTTTTTTTTAAGAAACTCAAAAGCGAAAACCAAAACAAAAAAAATTGCATGTTGGACAGTGGTCGTTAACAGGATGGTTTACTTTCACGGTGATGGATCTGGGCTCGTGATGGCACCAAAATAAGACATTTGTTATATCATAAGTTGAAAATTGTAGTTCCAGAACTTCTTGTTTGGTTCTTTAAATGTTTAGTTTGATAAAAAAAAATGATTTAAGAAGATGCAACAAAGTGCTCCTGATGTAAGTTTACTGTAGAAGGAAAATTCAATATTTTCTTTCAATTAATGCATTTCGAAACGTCGATTTAAAATTGATTCCATAAAGTATATTATTTTGTAAACGATTTTATACATTTTTAGTATAAACATCCGTTTGATTACTAGTAATTCCCCAGATGAGATTCTCGAAGTTCTTTGTACAAAAAAAAGATTTATGCTCTGTACTTAATGCGCATTTATTTTTTCCTCAAGTCAAATGATAGGTTGATAGGTTTTATTTTTTTTAAGCAAATAATTTGCCTAAAACTCCATATACACACATGGAAGACATCTTTGTGTGCAAATATTTAAAATTATTTTTTTTGTTGTTGTTGTTAAAAAAAAAAAAAAAAAGTTAAAAAGAAATGAGACATCTATAAATACACAGTACGTTATGCACGATAAGACTATTATAAGTTGGTTGTTGGAAAGAAATACATTTTTTACTGCAATTTGCAATGCTGCTCGATGGAATAGGAAAAGCCAGAAAGCCCAGATTGATTAGCTACGGCGTATTTTGTCTGGGCTACACGTACCCTGTACAAAATGATGTACATGTGTGCTGTTTTCAGTTTGAATGCAGTGTAAAATAGAGATGCTTTTGTCAGGGATTGAAATTTGAAAAGGAGAGATGTAAAGGGGGGGAAACAGAAGGGTGAAACTGGAGAGAGAGAAACTGCATCTTTTCTCATCCCCAATCGCCATCCCCTTTTTCAAAATATTGTATGTTCCCTTTTGCTTTTGCCTCGGCTGCTGTTTTATTCCAACAAGCTCAGTTACTTTTTCAACGTGCACCAGATTACACACAAGTGCAGTACAGTGATGTCGGTGTGTGCTTGAAGCTGGTGGTGTGATTCTCCCCAGCTGTTCCCATCACGATCTGCCGTGTGGGCCGACGACGTCAACGCCGCCGCTGCATTTTCTTCAGCTGCTGTTAGATTTTTTTTTCTCCTTTATTTAATCCTTCATCATTCATTCGACATCGTCAGAACATACCTTGAACGCGCGTTTGTTGTGTGTCAGTGTCGTTAACAGTCAAAATATTATTTTTCCAAGAAAAAGTAATACTAAGGATGAAATTTTCTTGTCATACAATCGTCTGCTTTTTACGCCGCTGCAGTAAGATTGATTGAAAATCGATAAGATTTTGATTTTGTCAATAATATTGCATAAGAGCATTTAAATTTCAACGTCATAACATCTCTTTGCCATCTTTCACTGGATTTTATTTGATTTTGTTGACCTGAGCTGAAGACCAAAAAATATATTTTTTTTGGACAGAATTATTTATTTACTAGCAACTTGTGTGTTTTATTGTTTCATTGTTTCGGGACTCTTTTTATTTTTTTGTAAACCTTGCCATTGTCGGTGTATGTGTGGCTTCATCGTTTATCAATAATTGAAAGCTATGGTTGCTTAAAACTTAAAGCTATTTCTCCCCATTTTGAAGGTAACAACAGTTACTGTCTTTATTGTACAAGTATGCTGTATGCACCAACAATATAAAATAATAGGAAAAGTCGCAACAAAAAAATAAAGTAATAGAATATTTATTGGCACCGTCAGCTATTACGTATTTAAGTGCGTGCGTGAACCGTTCACTCAAGAGTTTGGGGCACCACTAAGACACCACTAGGACATACATCATCGTAAACTTGGCCAGCACTTTCGTCATTTTTATATACCAATAATATATCTTAAAAATAATCGTTACAAAAGAGCTTAACTCTGTGAGAGAGGAGTGGGGTGTTTTTTGGTTTTCATTGATAAATCATTGCCTTATATTTTGAGCCCCGTAAAAACATCACTGTGGCGTCCACCATGTAAGTAAACCGAATTTCCAATTCATACAGTCAAAATGAAATGAGTTTTTATATTAAAAAGTGTTTTTTTACTGTTTTTTACTTTGCATTGTTAGCAATACAACAATGTATTTGTTGATATTTGTAAAGAGTATTTTCTGTCAAATATTGCAAAAGTAAAGTATTGCTTTATTAATCAGTGGCTTATTGTGTTAAATTGCACTGCGATAGGCTCTATCTGCATGAAATTATGGCTAATAAGTATCTATCCTAATAAGTATCTCTATCTGCATGAATTTATTAAAATATTGCGTTGTTGCATAAAACCGTGCGCTTTATTCGTATTGTCTTACGTAATAATCATTCAGAAATAAACGCACGGATTTATGCAACAAGCAATTATTTAAGCAAATTGTTACTCAAACTTTATTTTTTTTTTTCGTATATTTTATTGAATAATTAACATATTTAAAGGAATTGCACAGTCTTAATTAAAACTCAAGTGTTGTTTATCAAAGGGAACAAATTGTTTCTAACACATGTTTCCACGTGTGGGTTTGAAACAGTGTTAAATTTGTCCAATTAATTTTAATGATGTCTTCCTGGTGATCAATTATTCTATGTGCATTCTTCGTCTTTTTTCAAATGTGTTTTCGCAATTAAAGTCGGGTGATGTATTAAGACCCATGTTCAATAGTAGCAGTAGTATTAGTAGTAGGTCATTGCTTGACGTTGACCACAATAAGTTCTAATGGATCGGCAGCGCATTTTAAGATTACTGAGAGTGTTACTGACTAGAGAGAGAGGATTTTCAGTTGCTATTAAATTGTAGAAATATACAGTACACAGCAAAATAGTAAAAGTGATAAAAGAATTCACTTAAAGGCAAGTCGAAAATCAAAATGTCGAATGGCGGTTGAAAAATGGCCGTTATAAGAAAAGAGACTTAAAGCTCGTAAAACGGTTTTCCACCTGCCCCAAAATATACAAGTGGACCTATAGGAGTACAAGTCGAAGGGAGTGAATGGTGTGAGAAAAATCGTTACTTGGAAAATGGTCCCCAAACGATTACAACAGTCTATTGAAGTTAAACGCATGTTGTGTTGTTGATTTTTTTTTTCACTTAACAATAAATGTCCTACAAATCTTATACGCAGTGAACAATTCTGCAAAAACATTGCAAATAAAACAACTACAGCAAAATATATGTTTGGGTTTCTCTATCTCTCATGGTAAAAATTTTGACGCTAGATTTATAGACTAATAAAAAGCATTCCACAACCCCCCAACCAACAGCCAAATCCAGCAGATAAACACAGGGTAGGCTATTATTGTTCACTGCGCAGTTGATCTCAATTTCTTATTTTAAACCGACTCTACATCACATTATAGTCTTGACACTGTGACACATTTGTGATTACATCTAATTACAGCTCCCCGCGTTGCTTATGATGGTAGTTGTCCTTCAAATGTCCACACGGACACTTAATATAATTACGTGACCATGCACTTATAAAATCTACATATCAAAAACCCATTAATTAGCTAAATTACATGTCAAAAGCACATTAAACTCACGCATTGTACACGCTGAACATCAAGACAATTGCATAACAATTTAGAATAGGGATGACCAACCTTTGCAGCAGAGAGGCCAAGTCTTAAGAAACATTATTTTATTGCAGGGCTACACATCTCATTTTGGTGGGACCACGCAAACAAACTAAGCATTTTATCCATTTTCAAATTAAGGATTGAATGAAAATTTTAATATACTTTTAAAATTAAGTAACCGATAAAAGATGAGTACTTTTGCAAATAAAATTGAAATTTTTACACAAAATGAGCAAAATTTTTGTCTAAGTGCGAGACCCTGTGCACACTCATAAAGTTGAACCTGGTGCCCCTGATTCATTTTATTTAGTTTCGCGGGCCGCATGTTGGTCACCTTTGCTTTAAAACTTACTACAGTGTATTTTCGTTTATACTAAAATTTGTTTATATGAAATTAAGAGCTGTAGGCTTTTGGGGCCCTTAACACTATAACGCCAATGTATATTTAGATTTAGTCGAGACTTGGAAATGTCTGGATTTGCCATAATAATCAGTTTTTTATGTTTTAATAATGCTCGTATTTTCGTTGGGATTACCAGTGTATTGATTTTTCTACATTTTTTATTCATGGGCAAAAAAACGAATGAATTTACGAGACATCTCAATAGAATTTTCTGGTTTATTAAGCTTAGTTATTACAAATTGTGCAGTAATAAACATACTTTGATGTCAATAAATTAATAATAATTATATTGCTGGTTGTGAAATTGAGGTTTTAAAAGATAATTAGGGAATTTGCTAACTTCCAATTTTTTATGCTGAACTCTTATCACTAACACGCTGCTATGCCCTACATCATTATTTTAATTGGCAATTTGATTTTCAATTTGTCAGGTATTTAAAAATGTAAAAAGATTTTCTTTTTCATCTAATTACCGGTACTGCAAGTTATTCTAGTTATTTTTTGGAGATTTATTAACATAAATTTGAAAGCGAAAGTTCGTAATTACGCTTAATTGTTTTCAATTACGTCGGCGTTAACTTAAAACGAAAATAATTTCTAAAAAAAGTGACCTAAATATGCGTAAAATATCTCGAATATTTTGAAAGTTCAATATACATTAATTAACTAGCACACCGTATTTTTATTTAAATCTTAACAGCGATAATTTGTTTATATTTTAGAAATTCTTAAAGCAGTTTAGGCAATTTAGTTTGGGATCGCAATGTTGTTTCGTGTTAAGGGAAAATTTGTGTTAACGAGATTCCACTGTACGTCGTATACACTGTAATACTTGTGTAATTCAGTCAATGTTCTTCTAAAACGCTGACAATTACGCCGACTACTACGACAATAACAAACATGTATGGCGTTCTACCTCGTTGCTGATTACGTTTACATCTTTGTCGTCTGACGTTATTTTGACGACTGTTTTACGATCCGCCCTAGCAATAATTGTTTTTTTACGCACTTTTCCTTGAGTTAACGGGTCCTCCAATGGTATGCCATGTCGTACCGTAACATGCCATACAAATTTACAATACAATGTCAAGCTAGACTTGGGGAGAATGTTTGTTACCTATATAATTTTGCCTTTGTAAATAAACGTAACTGCCTGAAGTCATGCAATACTTTTTTTTTACCTCACCGAGTACTAGACCATGAAAAAAATCTATTTGTTAAGCATAATTATAGCTTATTAGGCTGTGTTTACACATCGATTTTCAATTTCTTTTCATTATTATTATTATTGTGTGAAATGCATTCAGCCGTACAACCGCGCCAATGCAAAGATATTTATAAAGAAATTAAAATTTCTTTCATTGATAACTCTATATATAAAAAAGATTGTCAGGGAGTTTTGTGTGTGGGGTGTAAGCTTAGCTCTCATTATTTTTCACGCTTGTACGACCACAGTCGGGCGTTTTTAAACCGGGCTTGCCTCTGATTGGATTCTAATGAGCGCAGCAGCAACAGCAGACGACGATAATAATTTTAGACGACAAATTTTAATTACACTGCCTAGAATTTAATTATTAGAAAAGAAGGAAGTGAACAGGAAAAAAAAATTGTCGATTAAAAATGTTCTCCCTATCCAATTCTCTATTGGATTTTCACTTGTGTATAGTTTGTCGTCTGCTTTTTTATTTGCTTTTTCGGATATCAAGATACACACTACGCCTCATGCAAATTTCTTTTTATTAATTATAATTAAATCTTGCTCAACTTTTAGCTGTTTTTTTTTATTTTTATTTAACATCTGGGGATGAGTTTGGGATGGGAACTTTTTTTTGGTTTTTATTTCGTACACTGCACTTCTGTAAATATTGAACTGTTTGTGTACTTGTGTGTATAATGTGCATCAGTTGTTGAACCAATTCAATCCAATTCCAATCTCAGATTGGAAAATTCCTTTTCTGGTGGAAGAAGATGACATGAAGGGAAATGAAGGGCAGGGAACACAAATATTGTATATGAAATACAACATATTTACAGTGTAATATAGAAGTAAATCGCATAAACATTAAGGTGATAAAATACGATGGCATTTGAATAAGAGATTTTTGTTATTAATTCCAACTTCTGCATTGTGTGTGTGTGTTTTTTTTTATTTTTTTCTATTTTTAACATTGCGTGTTAGTATGTGGCGAATATGGTGGAATTTGGTTGATGAAATTCTCACGTCAAACAGAATGACATATATCTGCCATTTTATCGCTCTTGCTTATCCAGTATCTTTGCTACTGCTGCTTTTGGTGATGAATTTTTCAAAGTTGAAAACGTGAAAACGGAGATGACTTTTGAGAGAATTTGTCGCTGAGAATTGAAGGGGGAAGGGGAAAAGAATGGGGGAGGAGGGTTTGGGTACAAAATAGTTTTTGGGGATGGGAAATTGTCTCTTTAAAGTCTCAGAAGGGACGCCAAATGAGAAAGGGAGATGGGGAGATGGTTTTAATTAATATTTAGACGTAAAAGTGTTTGGTGCAAAAATGTTATTTAAAAATGTCTTCACTCTTATGCGAAATTTTTGTCTCTGGAGATTCAAAACGGCACAATTACAGGTAAAATAAGAGAAAAACACTTTTTGAAAGTTTAATGTAGAACGCTTTTATTACAAGAAGCGTAAAATTGAAGATGTAATTGGTCCTGCATAATTAAATACTTTAAAACGGATGAAGTAGTGAAATTTGCAGTTATTTTTTAATATCGATTTTAATTGTGGCATATTTGATTTATTAATTTTTTTTCTTTAAATTATTGCATTAAAAATACCAACTTAATTATGAAGTACCAGTATACACGTTCTTTGAAGCTTTATTGTAATGAATTTCTTTGGCCCAAGTTTAACGATGCAGATGTTTAATTAGATTACTTAATTAAACATGAGAAAGTGCAGTATAAGAGTTTTCATGAGCAGTGAAAGTTACGTTAACCATTAAGTTATTTTATCCTCATTATGTCTTGCATTTGCTTCTTATTAATTAACATAAAAAAAAAGTAAAACTGCATCATTTACTTTTACTACAAAACGTTTTATGCATCAAATACCTTGGGCAATTTCAACTAATTTATTAGTTTTATTTTAAACTAATTTATTTTTTTGTCGTCTTAAATGAGTGTATTCTTGCATATTTATTTTTAAAATAATTTTATGAGTGAAAATAAAGTGAAAACCGTTTAACGTGAAATTGCTTTAAATGGAATTTAATAATACGGTCCCAACTAAATACTATACCGGTATATTTTTATACATTTTTCTTTTAACACAAAACAAAAGTCGCTTTAAATTGTTTTATCCAATCATTTTAAAAAAAATATTTGTTTTGATAAAAAAAATACAGAACTAAATTGTGCACATACAAAATGTATAATAATTTAATGTACTGAGCTCTAGTCTAATTTGTATACTGTATTTCAGTTTCGTGTTAAACGGTTTTTACTGTAACTAACTTCTAATCTAATTGTTCAAATTTATTTCAGTTGTAGTTACGTTTTAACCGTTATCCATTTATTGTTTTCATGTGGAGTTAAAATATTTTTTAAAAAATGTTGACGTTATAAATGAGTAAAATATGAAATTACGTTGATAGGAAACAGTGCCAGTTATGTAGGGTTAAATTTGAGATGAAAATTTGCTTTAAAGAAACGTGAACGTTATTGCATCTAATTGCATTACGTGCAGAGCAGAGTCTTAGACCGATGTTTCCTAGATAAAGTTAGCAGTTATGTTTTTAAAAAAAATCTTACCAAGTTTTTGACGTAGTTGTCTAGCAATTTGAAAGTCTGCGTGGAATAACGATGATGGTATTTGGAATAATTGGCGAGCGGATACGTCTTTGGCTCCCAAGATCATCATCGTCAACAAATTAATGAAAATTAGAGCACTCTTTGCTATATACCGTGTATGTGTACAGTAGACGTCTTTCTATAGAGAGCTAGCTGTCTTTATACTTTCTTTTTCATCTTCTTCTATAGCTTCCCTTCCTCTAAAAAAGCGTCATCTGTCTCCATTTATTATTCAGCACACGACAAACACACATGCATAAAATAATCTTTCTTTTTGCTACGTGTATTATATGTTCTGTACATATTTTCTGTACATAAGCGTGTGCGTGTATGATATACATAATATATAGCGGTATAGTGAATGTGGATTTATGTTAATAATATAATGTGTACCACCACTCTTCCACTTGTCGATTAATCATATAAAGTTGCGCAAATTTGCATTCATTTACTGAATTTTTGTACGCAGTTGTTACAGGAATTTTAAAACATTTAAATTAATCTCGATTTTTAAATGCACGCTTAGAAAAATGATTATAAATTAGTGCCTTGCTATAATTATGCTATAAGCTTAATGCTACTGCTGTAAATTAATATGAATAAGTTAAAAATGTGAAAGGGGAAATATTATTATTAGTACAAACAGTAACTGTAGACGTAAAAAATTGTAAAAGAAAGGGTTTTTTAAAATGGTTTTTGTGATAATTTACAGCACTGCAATTTTTTGATTTACAGGCAGTTCCCAACTTACTGTACATCATTTGGGATTGCATAAATAATTTTAATATTAAGTCGCTTTTGCTAAAATTGGTCCACTTAAAGCATGCAAACTACTTAAAAGCACCTCATGGTTTATGAGAAATTCATTTACTTACTGTATTTAGCTGTAAATTTGTTTTTACTGTTGCAAGCTATCATCCATAGTTTCAAGTTGTACTGTAATGTGTAAGCGATAATACGTTGACGATGGTGTGTTTTTTATATCTACAATAGGCTATGTGCAATTCTGTTGGAAATGAAAAGCACAGCCTTTTCAGCGTATCTGAATGTGTTGCTGTTTCATTAACATTTTAAAGTGTAAACGATATACGTTGAATATGGTGTTTATTTCATATTATGCAATGAGCTTTATGCAATGCTGTAGGACAATAAAAGCACGGCATTTTCAGCGTAGTTGTCTAACCTAACCTCAGTGTGAACTTAAGTGTAAACGATATACGTTGAATATGGTGTATTTTTCATTTTTTGCAATTGGCCACATGCAATGCTATAGGTAAAGAAAAGCACAGCATTTTCAGCGTTGTTGCGTGTTACTGTTTCGTTAGATTAAAACTGTAATTATCATTTTAAAAGATTATTGATTATTTAATAACTTATTTTAATGAAATTTACTGGTGTATTGGTTATTTAACAACTTATTTTGATATAATTTACTGAATGTATTGATGTTTTTAACTTAATATATAGTATGATCACTTTTACAGTATAAATAATGATTTCTCGGACTTGCATAAAATCCAAGTTGCATAATGGGCCCTGGAACAGTCCAATTATGTACTGTATGTCGAGAACTGCCTGTATTTAATTTTTGCTAAATTTAATATCAAGTAGAGAAATGTAATCGTTATTGTGAAGAAGGGGGGGAAAATATTATTATAATTTTTGTCGTTTAAACGGTGACAAAAGCTGGTACATAAAAGAAACGGAAACTCGCTTTCATTAAAAGGCTACATGCGGAACTGCGTCAGCATTACCAAAGTACGCGAAGAAGTTTCCATTAACGTTTTGTTGAAAAAAAAAATAAACAGTTGAAATGCACAATGAAAAGCAAGAAAAGTACTTGAAATTGTTGGTTTAAAAGTGAAATTAAAAGGTTTGAAATTGCAAGCCATTTTGAACTTTCACGTTTGCGCTTTACTGCTGGCTTATACATATTATATAAACCTATGAAAAAGCAATTCTTAATAGAAATGTACCTAGAAAGTGTCACATGGACATGTAAGTGATTAGCAAAAGTGTTGGAAAAAGGCGAATGTCCTTTATTCGTGTCCTTTGCAAATGTCCTTTTGCGTGTCGTAGAGAGTGTTTATTGAAGTACAGTACAGTATTGCATTGGTATTGAATAGTTTGTTGGCTTACAATTCAATGCAATTACCTTGTATTATTATTCAACGGTCACTCCAAACATCTATCTGCCACTAGTGACCATTCAATGTTTACACAGACGAACGCGTTTCCACAATTGGACACTGAGACTGCGTTAAAAACGCTTTAATCCCAAACCAACGCAAGCGCTTATAATGTTAATTCTCATTGATTAATGCATTTAAACTGCTTTTTATCATTTAGTGTTACTGTGTTTGCGCAGAGAAAAACTGCTGTAACTAACGCGATGCTCTTGTCGATTTTTGATTGGGGAATTTCATAAATGTTACGTTTTTATTCTTTGTTTTGGAGAAAATGTAATTATTCGAGTATAATTCTTAAAGAATGGGCTAACGTTTCCATCATACATTTGTCGAAATTAATTACAAATTTATAATTAACTCGTTTTTTAATTATTTTTAAATGGAAAAACCACTTAAGGCAATACCGGAGTTCATTAAATTTTTTTTTAACAAAAATGTAAATGTTTTAATTACTTTTGTTATTAAATGAATGATGTTTACCTGGTATGGTTTTTAAATGAAGTTTAATTAAACAAAAATTGAATTAACCAGTGTAATAGCCTTTAGTGGTTTTCCAATTGAACTAAATATTAGTAAACAAATTAATTATAAATTTATAATTAGTTTTGGTAAAAATTTAAATGTTTCAATTATTTTTGTTATAAAATAAATGATGTTTATAGTTTTTAAATGAAGTTAAAATAAACAAGAATTAAATTAAACCAGTGTAATAGCCTTAAGTGGTTTTTCAATTGAACAAAATATTAAAAAAAGAATTAATTATAAATTTATAATTAATTAGACAAATATAGCAAATATAAGTGTTTATTCTTGTTGTAAACCATAAATGTCCTTTATTTTATAACAAAAATTATTAAAACATTGAAATGAATCATATCTTTTGAGTTTTGAAACATTTGAAATTGGTTTGAATTTGAATTTTACTGAATATTTGCAAAAATGTCGATTATCTTGAAGACTTATTTTAATAAAAATCACTGTTACATTTGGCAATAATATTTCTAGTTGGACAAGTGCTGTACTTTAGTTAATTGGGTAATTGCAATGCGTGTTTATGACGTTTATAAATATACAAATAGTCAAATTACACATTTTTAAATTAGATTCCATAACATACACACAAAAAATAGTAAACTAAATGTTTTTATTTATTTATTTTGGAATTTTTTTTACTTTATGCATTTGAAATTTAAGATACTTTCTGTTTGAATACTCAGTTTTCATAAAGCTGATTTATGAATGTTTGAAAATATAAATAATAATTTCTAAATAGGCGAGGGAAATATATGAGCCCATCATTTAGCAAGGCTGAAAATCGTTGTGTGATGTATATTGTATAGAGTACATCTGGCAGGGGAAAATGTGAACAGCAAGCATAAGGCGGAGGAGGAGAGCACCCCAGCACCAGCCCTTTATCCTATTCTAACGACAATAGAAATCCAACTGCGATTTTTCGTTATCAGCAAAAGTTACGACTCCATATACTTCACAACCCCCCAGGAACTCGCTGCTCTATTCATATGCGTAACACCCGGTGCATGTTGTCTTTCAACGTTACCCCCATTGTTTACTACAACCCAACCCCCATATATGATCAAAGTTATCTACGCACTCCAGCGAATTTACACACTGAATGTCGTCTCTGCCAAACTTCAAAAACTTAACCCCCCAACGATATACATCATTTTCATTTGAGACTAAAGCATATTTAGATTCTCATTACACATACTTATCGTTATTATTACACTTCCCAATATTTATAATAAAGAAAAATTTCTCTTATACAAAAAATTTTAATTACGCCATTAAGGAAATTTCATTAAAGTACCGCAACGTTAATTGTTAATTTTTTTTTTATTTTTTTGAGATGGAAAAAAATCTCGGCTAAGAATATCTAATATTTGCTACATCATCCATTTCGATTCTGTTATGTTTGTAGTCCATGATGATGATGATGATGGTGGCATCGTCCGAGGCTTTTAAAAAAGCGATAAGCTCTTTCGTTGCTTTCCGAGCTTAAGCCCTAGCTGACTACAACTGCAAAAGATCGATTAACCTCGAGTTCGATTATGTTCTCATAGGATTGCGTTTTGGTTCAATATATCATCAAATGGGCGTCATTTAATCGCTTCAATTGCCCTAACAGTACCGACTAGTAGGCGCATGTATACAAGAGAATGAACACAAGGCTTTAGCCATGATGATAAATGGAGCGTTTTTCCCAGCGTCAAATTGAGGGACCTTTTATTTTATTCCTTTTTTTTTGTTGTTGTTAGTATTTTTCTCTGTAGTAAACTGGTAGAAATGAAACGACTATTTGTACAATTGCGACGCCTTATTCATAACCTAAAGCTCTCGTTTAAAATAACGCCATGTGGATTGTTTCTTAACGTGGGACCCACGTCTCAAGGGAGCAATTCGATTGTTTAATGGGGAAATTCAAAAATGGACTCAAATATTCAAATGTGCCAGAGAACTATTGTTACTATTTTTATTTTTAGCTGAATTTGGATTTAGTGTCATAAGTAATTTTGTTGTTTTTAAAAAATATACTGAGAAGAATAATAATTTAAGAGCATAAAAATTTAGAAAGGCTTAGGTAAAGGTTGGGAAACACTGATATATACTGTAGATCTTGACCGCTCTATTTGTATCTGTAAATCTATGAGTACATGCAATGCACTTGCCTAGATAAACAACTTGTCCTACTTGCCATTGGATTTAGATAGATGTGATTTGGCCATTCAGCAAACGTGTACAAAAGGACAAAATAACTGCAGATAAAAATGACTGCTGAAGAATATATGACCTAAAGAAATAATATAAATCGATCTGTATCTTTAATAACATTTTGCACACTGGACACGGTATTTGCAGTTGTGCGCATGAGCAGTGTTCGAATGTATGGCGGCGGCGGTTGTTTTCATCATCGTCGTATGATGGAAAACATCGGATTAAAGCATAATAAATACACGTAAAAGTAGCACTCTTGGGAATCTGGTTGACCAATAAAAGCTGATCCTTGTACAAGGCTATGTTACAGTATATGTACCCAAGTTAACACTATTAATGAATTTTTAGCTTAACTGTACGATATGAAATATGTCGTCCATAGAATATCATAAATATCCGGTTTAAGGGACTTCAACTTTCCCCGTAAGCACAATTGCAATGTAATGTGCTGTTGTAATCAAACATTTATAAAATCAACAAAATCTCTGAGAGGAGAACCAGATGACAGAAATGTAAATACAGTATGTACATTTTATGCATTTTTAATATGCGATTTTTTTTTTTTATAAGAGTTTATAGTTGATACTTTGTATCTCGTGTAACCTATAATACGATTCCATGATGTTTATTTAAGCTGCGGTTTCGCTTTTGTATACAAAAATTGGAATGACCAAACCTCGACCCTTCACCACTCCACACATGGCGTTCACTCTCAAAACTTTTCATCTATTCGCATTTCATTTCCGTTGATTCGTCGTGAATTTCACTTCAAGCAGAAAGGAGTTGGGGAGGACGATAAGGTTGGGGAGCCGAGGGGGTCTTGTCTACACGACCAAATGTTTACCTTGTTGACTGTAGTTACGCCATGTAAGACTTAACTTATTTAAAGTCTATAGTATCGATCTTAACTATCTTAAACGTCTCAATAAAATCGGTTTAACTGCAGTATTTTTGATGTGTGTTATTTTAGCATTGTTGTCAGTTGCGTGGGAACAGATGATCTGTCGAGGACACACAGGGATTATGTATTAAATATACAATACGGTAAATGGAGTAGATGGAATTCAAGCTAATGTAATCTTATTGCTGATGTTGAGATAGGAAAATGAAGGATAATCTAAAAAATAATAGGGAATTTGTTTATTGTTAAAATATTAAGGGCCATAACACGGTATAGTTAACTATAAAGTGGTCATTTAATTTGATAGTAGGATTTTATTTCCAACGTAATTAAATGACCATAAAATTTCGTTTAATTGCATCTCTCTGGCGAGTTACCGGTAGTTTAGAAGATTTTTCCAGTGGCTTAAATTAGCCCTTTGGCTTTATGAAAGGCTGAAATCATCATTTAAAATTATGCCGAAATTATCTATTTAATTTTTCCAAGGTTAACTATGGCTAATTTACGTGTAAATGTTTATTTTCTAAGAAATGGACCTAACAGGCCTAATTTTGTTGATGTTTTTGGTGAAGTGGTAACTGTGGACCAAAAGGTTGCTCATTTTAAGATGGAAATTGTTTAGTCGTTTAAGGATGAGATTTAATAGAGATTTAGTCATGAATGAAGACAAATTGACTTTAACGCTCACTATCACTCAATTGCGTAGTTTTATTGGTCAAAAAATGCATTAAAGTTGGTTTATTTCATTGATAAAATTCTTCTGACATACAAGAAATATGATGAATTAGATGAGTAAAATGATCGATTTATTTTGTTTAGTCTGGTGGTTTTTTTCTGATATTTCTTTAATGCTCTGCGATTATGTGATACGGTACCGGTATATGTAAAGGGTTTCTCAACTAGTTTAATAGAAAGTGAGGAAGTGTCATCTTCTTTCAAAATCTGTAAATGGCTGAATATTGAATAAATATTTTTATTATTTCATTTTTCCAATAAAATCTACAGTCAACTATTTTGGTTCTGTGATTCATAATTGCAATATGGGATATTCGAGCACTGCAATACTGTGTAACTGACTTTTATGGTTATATCCTAGATACGTCATTGTGAATAACGATTGTTTAGCTTTTTTACCCCACGTGAAGCTTCAGGTCATAGGTCACTTACTTAAGAATTTTTATTATTCTTTTTTGAGCGAATTTTGTTTAAGTTTCGGTGTGTGTTCTGCAAATTTTTCGTCACTTAATGTAAAATTCTTTTGTTTCTCACTATACACAAAACGACTAAAGTATTCAGCGGAAGAGAAATAAAAAAAAAATAAAAAACCAAAGCTCGTAGAAAATTTTACAATCGCAGTTGCCAAAATTACCTTTAACCTAACTTACAGTTAAGGAAAGAAAGACGAAAAAAAGTCTGACGTTTCATTATTCATCAATAGGAATAAAGTCGGTACCGTCTTTGTATTGTCAAAAAGAGTTGCTGAAGCATGTACTGTAAACGAGATAAAAATTATATTGTGTTCATTCTATTTTAAAAACAAGTGAAAGAATATACTGCAACATTCAGTACATGCAATGCCCATGCGTCGCGTCATCGTCTGTTTCTGCTAAATAAACAGTTAGTTACTCGATCCGTTTGAGTTTTAGCCGCCTTTGGCCAACACCGGTCCTTTTAGTCAACAAAACCATATCTCTCCTACTTCAGTCTTCATAATCTCCCCCTTCCTCTTCCTTCCCTTTCACACAAAAAAATAAGTAGAAGCCTTGTTAATTTCATCTTAGCACTATTTTCACTTTCCCCTTCATCTTTAACTCCACTGCACTGCAATGCACTGGTTGTTATGACAACAGCATCCCTACAGAGAATGTAGGAAATTGTTGGTTAACTTTCCTCTTTTCTCTTTCCACTTCTTCCCCCTCCCACCCATTTCCCTTTAACAATATCTCCATCATCTTCATTTGATATTTTCTCCCAGTTCTCATAAAATACTCACTCTTACGTGCGTGTTAACGACTATGGACCCAGTAATACACCCACTTCTCCTATCCCTTTGTAAGATAGAATATGGATGTGGTGATTGGGCGATGCTTCTCTTGTTGTGTTTATTACTTAGACTCTGAGCAAGTGCTACTACTGTAGATCACTTTTATTCCCAGTAGGTTAACAAAAATGGAGGAAAAGAAATTGGGCTTAGTCGTGTTATCATCCTCATTAAGAACAGCCACGTGACATCATGCTGGCCATAGCTTTACTGTGTATGTTGACATCATTATAATATAAGGTGATCCCAAAGATCATACATGAAGCAGCTTATTTTGGTTTTTTTTTTCCTCGTTAAGATTGCAGTTGTACTAATAAATAATGATATATATTATCGAGAGTTTCTTATTTTTACTCCCTGTCTACACTAATACACACACAATGTGGTTTTTATTGTATCCTGTTAGACTAATTGATGAGATATGTGATACTAAGTTGATCAAAATGAGCTACAAATGACAGCGGATGCACTGTGTTTTCTCAATAAATGCACGGCTATATAATTCTTTGTAACTTAATTTTCTCCCAATAAGCACTGAGGGTTTACTTGTTTATGTCCCACCCATTTTGTTAACTCAATGATAATCGTCCAAAATCTGACTTCCCATTTAATTCTCGTTGTTGGATTTGGTATCTGCAGTTTCTAACGAGAAAAGAGGCTCATGTTTATAACATTGATGATAATAAGCTATCATAAATTATATTTGCTATGTCCAGCTGTTTTGTGTATTTTACATAATCTTTTACACGAAGTGGCTTCATTCTCTTTTGTATTATTGTATTAAATTGAGTTGTTGCATA
>JAAFCF010005748.1:2115242-2179452 GCA_013389785.1 Helicorthomorpha holstii
AAAAAAAAAAACAGTTTAAAATCTCAAGCTCATTCATGACGAATCAGCAACAGCCGCTTAGACTTTTAATGTTAACGAGATTTTTGCACGAATTTCCCATACACTGTTGTATATTTAATGTAATCTATTGAAACGGTGATATGAAGATGAAAATTAGGTTGTGTTGTGTGCTACAACGTCGTTAGCATCATCCGCATTGGCTGTTTGGTGAATCGCATTTTCCACCATGCAATAGCCGTTCCAGTTGAAGTTAACGACGGCAAATGCGATATACACCACTGCAACTGCCAAAGCAAGGATCCTGTGTATTAAAGTCTGAGATGCATCGTGCTTATATAGTCTAGTAAAATCGAATTACTTAGGTTTTACAAAATGATGTTGATTATATCGTCGGCCACTTTGATGGCGAGAAAGTAGCTTTTTGAATGTATGAAGTAACTTACATCCAATGTATAGTAAAGTATAATGCATTCTATAGGGCTTTTTATATGTGGAAAATACACGGAAGATGTTTTCTTCGTTTTCTATGTAGTCTGCTTGGTTACTTGCAGCAACTACAAATGGTTTTAAAATGTGGAATCTGTAAAGTATGTCATAATAAAGATGGAAAAGTGTATGAAAAAAATATATATAGATAAAAAAGTATATGCTACCTTATCATCATCATCATCTCTTCGTCATCATTCTCCAATCGGTTCACTGTAATGGCCGAAAATATTTTGTAGGCAAGTAACTTTAAAGGAAATGCATTTTGGATGCTGATGGGCAATTATCTTTTGTTGAAATGCAGTCGATTTTTTGTTAAAGAAGTGTTGAAAAATTGTGATGTGTTGGGTGGAGAAGGGCTATAGAATCGTTAAGTAGTAGTGTTGAATGAAAATGGGGTAAATTAATGGGCGTGTAAATAGCCTCCGATGCATCATTTTTATTTTTCTCCGAAAATAACTAGCACATAAAATTGCCTCGTCAGAACAACTTATTCTTTTTGAAAAGAGAAAAAGGATTTCAAGTTTAAATGAGCATTTCATCAGCGTTTATGGCATCAATGTCCGTTTTATTAACATAAATGCAAATTAACTTCCTTTTCATTCAATCAGCAGCCGAAAGTGAATCGCATTGCTAATCAACTTAAACTGCACTCTAAAATTCTGACATGTAAAAGTAATCATTAACTTTATCTTCATTTTAAAAGCTTGAAGAACCGGTAACTTGGTAATTTCACAAAATTGCAGAATTCCAAAGTAACATTAAACATTCTTATTCAATTC
Organism: Helicorthomorpha holstii; assembly: GCA_013389785.1. NCBI lineage: Eukaryota > Metazoa > Arthropoda > Diplopoda > Polydesmida > Paradoxosomatidae > Helicorthomorpha > Helicorthomorpha holstii. Next base: position 2,116,511 of record JAAFCF010005748.1, read on the forward strand.
AAACAATTAAGGTTAATTCATTTTGAGGCAGCGGTGTTGTGTTGGTCCTTTAATGATAAAGTACCCAAAAGTGCAGTGCTTAATTTATATGAATAATAAGTTAAGTTTAATTACATAAAGGTGGTGGGAGGAGGAATCCCCTGAGACGTATTGGATTGACCGTGTTGCCAGATTTGGAATGCTCACAAATTAATTACCGGTAATAGAATTTTACTATAAAAGAATTAAATGAAGTACCGAATTGCACAAGATTCAATCCACATTAAAGTTTTTATTGGAAAAGTTACTAATGATATATTTTCCCCCCATTTGTATAAATTTATTGATGTTTTAGTCATTGGTATAGATTTTGCTGATTTGAAAATGATTTTTGAAGTGTAGTACGTGATGAAATCGTCAATTGAACGAAAAACAAAATCTACTTACGAGTACTCTTAAGGTCTTCTTAACAAATACAGAATAGATATGTAATTTTTTTAAAAAAAAAGAAAAAAGAAAACGACTTATGCACTTACATTTTAAGGCAAGCAAACAGTACGTGTTGCGAATGTTTAGTCATTGAGTTTCAATTACACTTAACTTAGATAGGACCTGAAACTGAAAGCTAAACAAAACGACAAAAAAAGTAATCTTAAATGAGGTCAAACCCATCATTATTCAATATGTTCAACGAATTCCTTTATTTTGAAAAGTCTTAAAATTTTTCTAATTACATTTTTTTGTTTGGAAAAAAGGTGGCTCGTGGTGATGTGGTTGTAAACATAAAAAAAAAACACGCTCACTAAATATTCAATAGTAAATCCTGGTGCCTTTTTAACAAATTATGTAACGCATGTTGAGCATTTATGACCTACGATCATAAAACTTAACTCGTACAGAGAACAAACTAGCACAAGCTGCCAAACAATACCAAACGTTAACGTTACGACTAACATGCACAAAAAAAAAAAAAGATAAAAAAAGCTCATTTAAAAGCAAATGAGCTATAGTTGGCACATTTGCTATAACACTATTATAATATACTGAAAGCATTCTTTTAAGAAAGAAAAAGTTAAGTTAGGAATAAAGATAAAGCTTAAATTCTTAATTTTATGCGTATATCATACTTGCAGTCATACACTAAGCTTATAAAAAGAAGATTGTGTACAGGGATGGTGGATTTGTGGGGGATGGGGAAGTGGTTCCAGGGGTTTGGGGAAATAAGTTAAAGCAATTTGAAACGTACAGTGTAAATAAACTCTAAGTACAAAGACAGTACACGTGGTTGTTGTAAATAGAATTACTGTTTACAAGGGAATGCACTACCAGAAAAGTGACATTAAATGAGAAAAATATACTTGGGGGAGATGGGAGGAAGTCGTACATATGTCAGTATTACCAAAAACAATTGGCGTATATACTGTAGAATATATTTATACAGTATAAGAATTTTCAAGCGCATTCTTTTATATTTTTTAGCTGATTTTTATGTGTTTGGGTTATATGAGAGGAGTGATTTCAAGTTACTCAAAAAAAAAATAAAAACATTAACAAAAAAAGATGAGATGAGAGAACAATATGAAAAAATATACTTGGATGTTTTTTTTTGGACTGTTTTTTGCTGGAGAAACAGGAAGAAAAATAAAAAGGCTCCACTTTGTTTAGCGGAATTTTACTAGGGCCACTAATGTTGTATGTATGACATTGCACTGGTCGTTAATAACAGAAAATAACCGTAGTTAGTGCTGTGGTAGTGGTGCTAGAGAACAAAAAAATAAGGCAGTATTAATGACAAAAAGATAAAAGCCAAATGTCTATAACACACGTCCTTATATGCTGCCATTTTTACAATAACGTTTCTTTAATTATTTCTGCTTTAAGTTCTTTGTATGACGTTAAGATAAGGCATGTGGATAAATAGAAGTGCCGTAAATATAACACATTAGTCTTTCTTAAACTTTTATGGGCTGTTTGTGACTTCATAATAAATTTTCTATGTACCAGTATTAAAGGTCATGTTACAAAAAAAATTAGTGTTTGTTATGTACAACGTCTTTTTTTGTTGTTGTTGTTGACGTGGTCATTGTGGGTTTTTCATTTGAGTTATAAAATTGAATTTAAGAACTTTGGTCCTTAGGACATCGGTTTAGTTAGTAATGGTCATTTTTTTTTAATTAAAAAGTTGGTGGTTGCTAATTGAATTTTTTTTTAATTTTTTCTAAGCATTCCAGAACTTTGTTTATTCATCAAATTTAAAATTTTTGTTGATGTGGTTCTTGTGGGTCTTTCATTCAAATTTTATTACTGAATTTATGAACTTAGGTCTTTAGGATAGCAGTTTAGTAGGTTTAGTTAATAATGGTAATTATTTTATTTAAAAAATTTGGTTGTTAGTTGATTTTGAGATTTTTCTAAGCATTCCAGAACTTCATCCTTCATTCATCAAATTTTTGTTGATGCGGTTCTTGTGGATCTTTTATTCAAGTTATAAAACAAAATTTAAGAAATTAGGTCCTTAAAGACAGCGATTTAGTAGGTTTTTAAACGGTTTAATATTGGTTATTGTTTTTTTTTTAATAAAAACTGGTGGTTGCTAGTTTTAATTTTTTCCAAGAATTCCAGAACTTTGTTCATTTATCAGTCTTCAAATTTGAATTTGTTGTTGGTGTTCTTGTGGGTCTTTCATTCAAGTTATAAAACTGAATTTAAGAAATTAGGTCCTTAGGGCATCGGTTTAGTAGGTGTATTTAGTACTGGCAATTCTTCTTGTTTAAAAAGTTTGTGGTTTCTATTTGATGTTTCCTCAAAACATTTTCCAAAGCATTCCAGAACTTTGTTCATCCATCATTCATCAAATTTCAGACAATTTTTGTCCGTTTTTATGATGAATGAAGAATGAAGCTTGTCGAAATATTTCTGCACTTAAAATGCACAAGGCTCTGCCTGGGCTTACTGTAACATTTGCCTGGTTAATGTTTGTCTTTGTGTTAGTAACACGAACCACCGTAAAAATAACTTTTGCTAACATTTTCATCTATCGTCGTTGTTGCCAACATCAAAAACCACCACCACCTACTTACATCAATATAACAATATATTCTTGTACTGTGAAGTCTATAAATACATTTGACAAGAACAAAAAAATACCCGGAAAGAGGCTGAGTCGGGCAGCAGAGACGGTTATTAGTAAAATCGTGAACTAATCACTGCCGATATAAAGCTGTCAACAACTTCAGCCGAAAACTCTTTACGTAGCTTTTAAACATCTCTTTAAAAGTAAAAATTCTGGGTGGTAAAAAATATACTTTTCTTGCAACTCGTCACTGCTTAATCCATCTTTTAAGTATGCTTTAACATTGAACGTTAAAGATTTTTTTTGTTCAACAAAAAAAATAAAAAACTGCTTGAAGCTCAGGTGCGTAGGAGGATCAAGTACTTGAATGCAGTTTTTTATTTCGTGTCTGGCAATGCTAAAACTCGACTGCTATGACAGTTTTTCGTAATCTTATGCAATTTTTATCAGCTCAATTTTTTTCTTTCTTAAAGAAGCAATAGAAATATTTATAACTTCCGTATACGGTATAACTAATCAGAAACATTGATTTTATTCCAAGTAATTGCATCTGAATTTCATAAAAAAAGAAATTGTTAAAAATGCAAAAAGTTTATTTAATTTAAGGATGTTGTTAAATTGGCACGAACTGCATATGGATTTTTTGATTTATTCATTCGCTTACTGTAGATAGTAAATTTATTATTCAAATTCAACATTACAGTACTTTGCAAGTTAATACAGTATTGTTTGTTCGTACGGCTGATTGAAATCGAGAATGCAATCAAATTTTTATATATTATTTTTTTAATTAAAAACTGAATGGAAATATGAGTAATAAATTAATCATTTTATAGTTGTGGTATATTATATTTACAGTATAATAGTAATTTGCATTGAATTTACTTTATTACCAGGCTTTAAAAATGGCAATGCAATACAAATGTTTGGAGCAACTTAATTTTGCTTTTTATGTTGATTGAATATACAGTACATTTCAATTTACCTATAAAGTTATAACTTAAATACATCATTTTTATTATCTTTATAAAAAAAATTTTAAGACCCTTTAGGCAATTCATTTGATTACTTTTAGTACATTACTGCGCATTTTAATACATTTTTCATAAGCTTTTTACGCCTAGTTAGACATTTAAGTATTAATTAATTTTTGACATTAATTTTGTACATTTTAATTATTGTTCAGTAATCCAGTTATTAATTTTTCAAAATAGTTGGTTCTAGTTTTTAGCCATTTCTTGGTTTGTTTTACTTGTATTTTCATTTATACTTAAGTTTAATTGTGTTGACCGAAATTGCTAAGTACAAAAATAGTCCGTTTATGCCAAATTAAATTATAATCGTTAACTAATTGCTAACATAAACCACCATTAAAACAGTCGGCGGTTTGGTTTGTTATTTTCTAAATAAACATTCTCTCCAAGTATAAACTTTGTCTACGTTTTACAAGGTACCTCAGAGATGATGTTTAACCTATTTTTTCTCCGTTTTTTCCAGACAGATCAACATCTAATCAAGCTTTTTAAACAAGATGAAAACTAGTATTGTATGATCGAAAGTTGTTCGTGTTGCTTACTAGCTTTTAAACAGCTTATAGGGGATTGTTTATGCTTGTCTGCGTCGGTTTTAAACACACGACATGACCTACAAAAGCTGACAAGTAGACAAAGTAGAATAAACTAAATATTCAAAGCCTCTGAATAACTTACAGTAAGTTTAATTACAAAGTTTAAAATTAGGCTCTGAATTTTATTACTAATTTGGTATAAATGGCATTGTAATGCAGTAGTTTGATATTTGAACTTTACATGCACATTTCGTGTCACTTTATAATTTAGCAAGTCAGAGAAAAGATTTCTGGCACCTGCTTCTTTTGGGTTTTGGGGTTTTTTTTTTCTTTCTATTTTGTCACTAATAAAGAATGGCTGTCTGACTCGGTTGCGGTTTATTTTTAATTCAGACATTTCTCTGTACCTGCCAATCCTTGGATTTCTTTTCCAATTCGGTTAACTTTGTCGTTAACATATGCAGTACTTTAGTCACAGAACTTCTACCGGTATACATCATTCTGTCTCTCTTTTTTTGTGTTTTTTTTTTCCCTTACTCAAACAATTTTCGTGTATTTCATATTGAATTTCAATTTTTTTTTTTGACTTATTTTTCTCAGCAGAATATATTGTAGCTACTTCATTGATGTTAGCATAATATATATCTTAAGCTTACTGTATGTAAACGTATTGTATTGAAACGTTACATGAATCAGTTTCATCTTCAATTTTTGGTACATAGCACACATATTGGAACACTTTTTTCTAATGGCAAAAATGAAACGGGAAAAATCGCTATTGAAACTGCTAAGATATAGTCTCGTTTTTTATTGACTTTTTTTCTTCATGTTAAAAATGAAACTGCACATACTGTATTTTTATTGTAACTGTAAAGATTTTGTCTGGTGATTTTTTTTATTGGAACACTTTGCTAATAATGAAAATGAAACGAAAAAAACCACCATTGGAACTGATAAAATTTAATTTTACATTTACTGTATTAATTGACACTGTTAAAAACAGTGTTTCAATTGAAAACTTCAGCCGTAAAAATTACATGGATTATATAAGACTTTGTCCACATAAAACACATAAAAAATATTTCACTATTTAGCATTACATTAAAAAAACTCATCAGCAGCATTGTAAAAATGCAGAAATAAGAATTCTCATTGAATCTTACTAATAAGTTATGTAATTTCTTTAATATTCGTATAAGCGTATAAGGTGGTTGATCGGGGTTTCATGTGATCTAATATTTATATTATGAGATAATGGTATTTAATTCTGTCCTTTGAACTGCAAATACAGTGATGCTCTCGTTTGTTGCCAGGCTATTTGACATTAAGTGTGTATTATGATATAAATTGGCCTTTATAACTTTGCTGCGAAAAGCATTACGCGTACAAAATTGTAAGTTTTTTCTAAAAGAAAAAAAGCATTCTGTATTATCTTCAGCTGCAATGTAATCGATCTACTTTTTTTACTTTTTTTTGTGCTGACTGTTGCAAATTCATGGCAAATGGCGCTATCATTTCTTTTACCATTGAATTTACTTTTGCTGCCATTCACGCGCTGACTCTATAGAGTGAATAGACGATTAACTTGCACTCACATAGAGAAAAATACTTAACAAAATTGAATAGATTCTATTTTTAACTTCCAAAAAAAAAAGCAAATATAAAACCAAAAATGTGTCTATGAAGTTTTAATTTTACCATGAGAACTGGAAACACAATGATTATAAATGACTTCACGTAAACATCATAAATTTAAATGGCACCCATTAGATCATCACATTTAATTAACATAAACAGCGTTAATTTTAATCAATATTTGCCATTGCTAGCTTACAATGCTCAATAATTATTTAATATGACGAAAATGCACCTCATAAAACACGAATGCATGTAAAGCAAATTGGTGATAGTGTTAGTGAATTAAATATGCATGGAGCGAGAAGAACTAAAAAAACCTGCGTGAATGATCATGCATTTTTTAAGATCTGTCCATGGATCCATGGTTTCATGGAGTCTTGCTTTTTTATTGTTATTGCTTTAGCAGCTTAATTACTGCAAATACAAGGTAGTTAACAGTATGGCAAAGTCAGTGTAATGTAAATGAGTGGGTGATTAGACTGATCAGAATGTAGAAAATGCAAATTTTTTTGTTGTATTTGTAAAATGCCTTGAATTGGGAGTGAATAACGCGTGGTTGCACATGGAATGTTTACATTAGCCGCGTGACAGGTAATGCAAGTTTACATACATGGTGTTTACGTAATTAGATGCAAAACATCAAAAAAAGCAGGGACGATTCATGTTTATTCAAAGTATAGTGGTAAAGAGCACTGTTAATTTAAAGCAGAAAGTTGCTCTTTATATACTAGTGTTTTTACTTTTTTTTATGAATATTCAAATTTTTTTTCACCCTGTCGTCGTTGTTGTTGCTGCTGTTGTTTTTAGTTTTTGACAATACAAAAGTGTTGTTACGCTAATATGTTTGCCACGAGCGTTTCTATTAGTAAGAGTACTTGCGGCAGCTGTGTTATGGTTACGGCATGTACAATTGCCTCGGTTGTCGCGATTAAAATTTGTCTTTAAAAATATCAAAGTATTCTCATATACATCTTTACCACGTCACCTACTGTACACGACAACCATTATTACAAAATGAAACATTTTATTTATATATAAAGTCGTGATGAACTTTTTTTTTGTTGCTAGATTTTCTCCCTCCCTCCCACCCCCCTCACCTTTTCCCTTTCATATTCACCACCCCAAAAATTATAACTTCTTCGTATGCATACACAATTATTCAGGTTTCTAAACATATGCCTTCCAGCACCAGATATATTTGTACTTATTATTCTGTAAATGACATACTAAGGTTGCATGAAACCAAGGATTATAATGAAAAGAATTTTTTAAAAATATGCGATTCACAATCCAAACATTGCAATACAGTTGTTTTGGGTAAGACCGGATGATTTTCTAGATTGGAGCACTGTTTTTCCTCCATGACAAGAAATAAACGAGGAAAAATTGATTTTGGTAAAAAATTCTTCATGGTAAAAAAGAAACAGGACAAGTTTTCATTAAAACTGATAAAATTTAGAATTTTTTTGTGTGGACGTGTTGTGGAACAATGTTCCAATTTAGAAAATCATCCTGAAAATGATCATAAGGAAAAGTCTTGCTACTGTATTTTGTCTCATAAGTTCGTGCGGTTTTTATGATTGATTTTGATTAGTTTCATTAAGAGCAAAACCGCACGTAGTTATGCGACAAAACTAATAAAAACAAAATATAAGCGAAATTTTCTGTTTTGGGTGGAGGAAAATAGGTGGGTTGAGGAACAAGTTCACGTGAACTTTACAATACAACTGGTTATTATTGCATTCTCTGTACTTTAGCTCGCAGCACCACATGCACCACAATTTAGCTTTTTTGAATGTATGACGCATATCGATTTTTAGTTTCTAAGCTTAATGCAATGAGTGTGTACAAAACTGTGTGTGTGCATTTATTCAGTACGGTATATTTACTGTTCACGTAAAACATAATATTCTGTAATTGAAAATGCAACCTGCTTTTCATCTCGAATTAACTAACGGTAGTTTGCAGCGATGCCACCACTAAAATGCGGTGTAACTTCACATATTAATGTTTTGACAATGTAAGGAAAGGGGAACGACTGTAATGGAAAAATGAGTTATTTGTGAGTGCTATTTTATGTTTAAATTTTAACTAAACAAATGTAATTTAGCACAAGACTATCCCCAATAACTGCACATTGAAATGGTGCACAGTATGGTAAAGTGAACGTCATAGCAGCTGTGCAAATTCTGTGTAAGAAAATTCTGAATTCGGTGTAAAAAAACTGCTTAAAAAACGCACCAAATATCGTTCAGTTTTCTCTTAAGTTTCAAAGGGAAGATGGGAGGGTAACCACACTCAAATTAATTTCAGATTATTTTTAAAACGCAGTTAGTGCAACTGACTTAGTCTGTGGAAAAATGAAAACTGACTTATATAAAATCGATTAGCGGAAGATGTTGATTTCTCAGAACCGAGGCAATTTATTTTTTAAAAATGACTAAATGAAAACTTGCCAGTGGTGCTTTACTTCGACTTAATAGGTTTGCTATGCACCCTAACGATGAAAATATCATTTGCACGCTCCAATAAATAGATTCAACTCGGATCAAAGGATTACATTTTGTTATTTCATCATCCGCCTCCACTCTTTATCACGTGATTTTGAACATATCTTTAGTCGAGGTGCAATTTATAGTCAAACAACTTTTAAAGATGCTACAGCCCTGTTTACCTATGTACAGACATAAGTTAGGTGTTTGAGAGGGAGGAGGGCATGAGGGTATGGTATGGCGAGGGGCCAGGGGGATGACAAGATTTGTTGTATAAATTAATGAGGCTTGCCCTGCTAAACTGTGGAACATGCGTTTCATTGCTGAGATTATCTAAGTTATACGTCCATTTAAAATTTCGGCATGGCTTTAATGGGATTTTCTTATTTATTTCTTAATTCTCCTTCCAGCCCATTCCTCTTCCTGCCCCCACACCAACTGTGCTGCTTTCACTTTATATCATTTCACTGTTTGTTGTGTTTGTACTGTAACTCACAGTTGTGTCACTTTTCAAAAACGTAATAGCAATTATTATGTTGTTTAGTTAATTATTTGGTGTTTCTGTTTTAAATCTAATTGTGATATTGGTGTATTAAGCAATTTAGAATGACATATTGTTAGTTAAATTGAAGTTCTGAGAGAGAAGAGTGTTTTAAACACCTGAAATGATCATGATGACGTTTGATATTGAAATTGTGATTTTTTTATACAGTGTTTTTGATGAATATTTTATCTACTGAAGTTATGTGTATGTGTTTACGTATATGAATGAATGCGGAAAAACATGAAAAAATCGATAGAATTTATAGTCAGGCACAACAATACTGTATACACTAGCATAACTTTCATATACAAAAGGACCCGATTATTTATTTTTTTGGAGAATATTTTTTTTAAATTATAGCTTGCGAAATAAATATGACCTGTGCAATTTGCTATACAAAATAAAGCCATTTTTAAAATTCAATCTTTTATATGATTACAATTTGAACATGCATGAACAAAATTACAACCATTAATTTCAAACTTTCATGTCATTGTTTGTTATGGACATTTTATTGTGTATTGTTGAATTGAATATAAAACGATTTTCCACAAAGAAAAAAAATAATATAAATAAAACGATGGTTTTGAACATAAACAACATTGAAATGAAATGCAACTGTATACTCGGTGTGTGTGATTTTGTGATAAATCCTTTTTCAGAAAAGAAATATAAACTTACTTTGGTTTCATTATTTTATTTTGTTTTTTTTTTTCCTCTTTTTTTTCATCCAATATAGCTCAACTCCTGTGATTTTCGGTGCGTTTTTGCCGCCCTTCCATCACTTCCCCGCGTCCACCGCCCGCCTGTCCCACCACCACCACTTCGCCTGTCATCCCGGTCCTGTTCCACTACCACAACCCACAATATTCGACGCCACTACTGCCACCACCATGGCTGAAAATAAAACTTTGCCCAACGATGGGCCCTCGGTCACTCTAACTATCAGATTGATAATGCAGGGAAAGGTAGGTTGGCTGATCTCTCATCCATAATCTTAATCTTCTTAATTTTATCTCTTTTCCTTTTCATTTCTTCACTTACAAAGTATTTTACACCCTTTTATTGATGTCCATTTTCACATTTCTTAAAAAATATTAACTTCTGTTAACATTTTGATGTATAGAATAGAAATTGCATGATCGACATTGACTGACATTGAAATTTATTAAAAATGTCATTACGTGCTTTCATTATTAAAAAAGAATTGATTTTTCAAACTTGAAAAATTAAATTTAGCGCATTATGTAGAATAATGTAGATTTTACATATTGTTGGGTATTTTATACAACGACTGATGCAGCAATATTTAGCAATTTTCTACTTTATATCAATTTTTTATTGTTTTGATACAAAGACTCGAATTTGAAAAAGTAATTTCTATGCCATACGCATATTCAGTAGAGTTTCCCAACGTATGAGCCGCTACCCAATGATACCAATTTATTTTAGCGTTTTATCTACTGTAATTTTGGGTCGCTGTCTATACTCTTTGGGAAACGTGGGAATCTCTTTTTACTGAAAATTTCAAATCATAAACTATAGTTTGACTGCGCCAATCAACTTTTAGCTGTAGTAAACCGTGCTAAAACTATTTCCAGGAAAACAAAAGCAGCATTATTGCGTTTTTAGTGTAAATAAAAATATCGATATTAAGTTATAACAATGAAATGACAGAACGATGTTAAACTGTCATTATTCTTTCATCTGAATGCGGAACCAGCAACTCCCCCACCGCACTACACTGCACTGGGTCAAAACTGTGAATTTTGAACCGTTAGCAGACGTGACGTTTTATTTGTTTTATTACGCGTGTTGGAAAAGCGAATTAAATATTTTTGTTTAGTTTAATATGAAAATGGTGACAGATGTTATTGTGTACGTATTGCCCAACAATGCAGATATCAACCGTGTATAATTTATATATTTTTTTTTTGAGAGGGGGGTTGGAAGGGAGGGTTTGGTGACGCAACTCATTGTACACATTGTTCGTTATAAATATTATGCAGTACTTTGGCTATACATTGTTATACTTTTTGACATTTATTTTGTATGCTATCAAATGCGCAGTTTAAGGCTGTGACGACTGACGAGAAGAATTTTTTTTTTTATTACTACAGCATTTTTGTGTATGTAACCCGCATTTTGCAAGCAAATATGTGTTTGTATTTTTTGAAATATATTGAAAGGGGTTAAAATACACGCATGTTTAACAAATATTTTTTGACAGCATGATTTTATTACCTTGGACCACACTGCTGTCGAAAATAGTGAAGCTTGTTATTTGATAAAAGCGTTTGTAAAAAGCAGACTCTATCCAACAACAACTCTACCACCGAGTTATTGGGAATAAAAAAATCTGCCATTTTTTTTTTTTCATTTTTTTTTTTTTTTTTTTTTTTTGGGTGAGATTTCATTCATGTGTATTCGCTTGTAACGTATTTATGACATATGCATGCATCATATTTTCTGATTTAAGTTTTTTTTTTGGTTGGCGAGCGATTCATTTTAGTAACAAGAAAAATATACTTGTAGAAAACAAAAATCAACTTCAAAGCCAACCACTTTGCTTACCACATAAATATAAATCAGCATTTTTTTTTTTAATAGAAACACTATTAAATTTTGAAAGTGCAGTGGAATCTGTTTAACATAGACTCTCTAAATACAAATTTTCGCTTAACACAAAACAACATTTCGGCACCGAACTAAAGTATAGAAATTTCCATACATTTGTTTCCTGGCAAAAATGTGTACAAAATCATGTTTTAACTAAAAAGTTTTAACGTTTTTATCAAATTAAAAATTCAATTTTTTTTCATAAATGCATGCATGCATACTGTATGCACAAAATGCATAATATTTTGAAATGTAGACATTGTACTCTAAAAATGTAATTCTAGTGAGATTATTTTTTTGATTTTGTATATTCCGTTTAAGACAAAATTCGTTTCACACGAAGAAATTTCCCGGTTTCGACCACTTTGCTTAACACAAAAACTCGGTTAACACAAAACAACATTGCGATTCTGACTAAAAAAAAGCATTTCCATACTTTTTTTCTTTTAACACTAAACCAAATCCGTTTAACACAAAAAAATTCGCTTCTCTGATAAAAAGTTTTAAAGTTTTTGTAAATACAAAATTCAATACATTTTTTTGTTTGTTTTTTTTTTAATCCAAATTTGCATTGTTTTTTTTTTAATCCATACATACTGTACATATGTGTGTAAAATTTTGGTATGTTTCGTTTAAGACAAAATTCTTTTAACACGAACAAATATTTCGGTCTTTACCGTTTTGTGTTAAACGGATTTCACTGTAATTATGAATAAAATCTAGCGTAAACGAATGCACCTGTTCTATTTTTTTTATATTCGAGAAATTGAAATACGGTGTAGGTGTACCACCATATGGCCTTTATTTAAAAAAAAGACATTCTAGCTACGTAAATTCTAAGAAAAAAAGTTAAAAGTTGTTAGTTTATGAAATTAGCCAGCGGTTTTACAAGTAAAATTATTTATTCGTCGCTTTAATAACATGCACGCCCATCTGTCACTCATTAGTTTTTTTCTCCTTTTTTTGTCTTAAGTAGAGTTAAAAATAGTCAAGCAAAAACAGATGATTCAGAAGTTAAATGACAAAGTTTATTTAAAACAGCTTTAAATTCTAGTCAAATTATTGCTTAGACTCAACGGGTCACTTTATTATGAATAAAATGTCACCGGATAAGCGGCATTTAATTTTCCATTGAAGTCTATGAAAAATTTTGAATTTATATGTTTTTTTTTGTAGACGGAACGTTATAATAAAAAACGTCAAAAAGATGCCAAAAGTGAATCATTTTTCTAAAATTAGCAGTTAGACTAGTCAAAACAAGTCATTCGTTAAAAACTGATTTTTTTTCTACAGTATGATGAGGGAGTGTTTATTAAGTAAAAGTTCCTATTGATATAAGCGCCAAAGCTTAAATTGCGACGTTAAATTCAATGCTGAAGTTAAAAGTTCGTGTTTCTAAAAATGAAACGTTTTAACTTTTAAATGTCACTAAAATTAGCTTATTTAAAATTAAAGTTTTGGTAATTAACTACTAAATTTTTACAACTTTTTGGGTGAAAATATAGCGTCAGTTTTTCTTTTTAAGAGGCAGCAACGCGTGTATTTTCAATGAGCAAGCTATGCAGTAAAATTTATGTTTTGAATGAGCTGCACTCCATAGCTTGCTATTGAAATTGCACTTGTTTTGCTGCCCCTTTATCATTTATCAAAAATCAATAACCAAATAAAACTACCCAATAATTTGTCTGCCGTTTCTTTCTAACGTGTGGATAAAAAGTATTTGCTTTTCAACTGAACTGTACATTATGTTATTTAGATTTCAATCAACAACAAGAAAAAAATCAATAAGAGACGCATCATCATTCAATTGAAAAATTTTCTCTTTAAATGTCTTCATTTTTCAATCTTAGGTTTTAGCTTTTTCCCCCCAATTTCAATCATCTTCCATTTCCTTTTTTCCCTGTTTTGTTTAAGGCTTTTCCGTTTCGAATTTACAAAGCCGGATTTTGCAATAATGTTTGCTCAGTATACAATACTTTGTATTGTTGCACTGTATAATGCAGTATATCCATTGAAAATTTTTCAAGAAATAAATGTAAGGGATTTATTGTTGCTTAACTTCACATCCACTTAGTTAAACTATTTGTTTGTGCAATTCCCAAGTGAGAAAACAGTCTAAATGATGTTACCTGATACCCAAATGTATGCTAGGGTAGCTCCGTGCAACGTCAAGTTAGATTTTTCAATTATTTACTGTGAATTTTTTGTTGTTTCACACTTCAGAATTGTTTATTCCTAACCAAAATCTCAGAAGAAGTTGTGCACCTAACTTGTATGTTTTTAACTAAACTTAATTTAATTTAAAAGAGACTTGTAGCTCCAGGGTTAAACTAATGATTTTTTAGCAACAAACTTAAAACCAATTACAGCAGTAAAATTGGATGGCACTTTGTTACAAGTAATTTATTGTACAAGTTAAATAAACTTGGAAGTCTGACTGTTTTTATCTTAAAATTAGTTTGATGTACTGTAAGTGGCTTTCAGAAGTCGTTTACGTCAATTGACTTGCAAACTTAGTGTATTTTCGATTGTGGGATATAAATTCTCTTAATAAACCGTACTGATATTAGTTGCGCAGAGATAGTGGAGTATTTCTGGTGGATTTTTATATACAGTGCCGTACTTTACAATAACTCTATTTGACTGGTTGTCCCCAGGCGTACACTCCTTTAAAACCATGACTTTTTATATTTGAAGCTTTGAAAAGAATCACAAATTCAAGTTAACATTTTATATCTTTATTTCCTCATATTTTTTGTTGGCTTTTAACTTTATTCAGAATGTATCTATACAGACTCGGTTTATTTTTTTACACAAGAAAGAGGGGCATATTTTGTTCAGTAAGTTCCAGTAACAAAAGGAGCAGAACTGGCAACAGTTACGCATAAAATATACAGTATACTGTATATATAAATGGAAAAGGGGGTAAAATATTTGGGCCCTCATGAGACTTTAAAAAAATAGCGTGACATAAGCAAGGCTATGGGTGTCACTTGGGATCAGGAAGAAGTTTTTTTTGTGTGTGTTGTTAATGGGGGCCATTTGAGTGTCACAGACGGGTGACATGAGTTCGAGACAACCAATTTGTGGGCCTCGTCAGACCTCGAATGAAGTACAAGTTACAAAAAAGGGGCAAAATCCGAAAAATAAAGAAAGGAAAAAAACATTTTGAAATACGTACGCAATTCTTGGCAACAGCTTTTGTAGACAAATTTAGAAAAATAAAAGATTCTTGTGTAAGTGTGTGGGGCAAAGGCGGAGAGGCCATGGAAGTTCCGGAAAAGAAAAAAAAAGATGCGCACACACTTAAGAAATTACATAGCCAACTTTTCTATTGTTGGATGATAGTTGCAATAAATCTGTTGATAGTTTGAGAAAAGCATAATAAAAACAAAGGAATGGGATCGCACTTTTAAAAGAGATAGCGAAAATAAAATAAAAATAGAGGAGGTGTGAAAACTTTCGTAAAAGAGTTGTTCAAGGGTTTTTATTATTTCAAAAACACTGTAATGTCAACAAGGTTACCAAATTTCAGTGAGATAAATTTTCATTTCCATGTGCGCCTACAGTATATTAGCTCGATACTTCTGTGAACTAAAATAACATTTGACAGAATGCGCCAACTGCTGCAATCACTTGGAAAAACTGGGTTAAGTCTGTTAAAACCAACCAAATGTGACTTTAACATGGGAGTGTATGGGGTGGGAAGGAGGAATATTGGTTTAGGCTGTAAAAATACAGATTAAGTAGTTCAATATATCTGTTTTTCTGCATAGATGACCATTATAATAATTGCTGACTGTCCAAGATAGGAACTAAAACATGGCTGTAACAGTAATGAATGTTATCAGAAGTTGAAAGACCTACCGTAATTTCTCTTTGGGATGTTTTTGATTATGATGTGCCACTCTAATTTTCTAGACATCAAAGAGAGCTAAATTGTATAAAGACTAAAGTGATATTTGAGTTAAGTTAAGCACAACTATACATAAGGAAACACTTAGCTTATCAGATTGCACTTATGGCTGATTCTGCGCCATCAATCAAGCCATTAGCAAAATTAACTTGATCTTGCCAAATAAAGATGAAAACTGACATCTCTTTTAATATAGAATTAGTTGTAGTCTCTTGAATTCTACACGTACTTTGGAAAATATTATGCAGTGACAGTGTAGACATAAGTTGGTATTAATTTCCCAGGCTTCGAGAAGGAGCAATTTAGTAAATAGCATGTCGATGTTAATAAAGTATAACCGTTGCTATATTTACATTTTACATTAACGTAAATTTTACAACTACTTATATTTATACTTACGGTATTTTAATTTGAAAGTTCTGTCACAAACTCCGTCTATTCTTTATACGAAAACGACCAACCATAGAAGATGTTACGGTAAAAGCAAAAAAATACACATCGCAATGCCTTTCTTATAACTTGA
This sequence comes from Helicorthomorpha holstii, assembly GCA_013389785.1. NCBI lineage: Eukaryota > Metazoa > Arthropoda > Diplopoda > Polydesmida > Paradoxosomatidae > Helicorthomorpha > Helicorthomorpha holstii. The sequence continues at coordinate 2,132,862 of JAAFCF010005748.1, forward strand.
AATTAGGTTGAAGTTTCTACTATTCTCAAGTCATAATGTTAAGTGAATGGGGGTTGAATTCTAATAACAATGTTGCAAGTGTATGTAAGAAAAACAATATCATTGATTTTTAAATAAGAAATTTAAAGTGGAAATAAATTGCATTGAAGATTAAATACGGTTATTTTTATTAATATAGTAATTGGTTACTAATTATTATTTGTTAGTTACTAAATTGCAACGAATGAATTATTAATTTGTTACACTGTTCCGTTTCCGTGTTTACATCATTTCCCATAAGTCAATTCGTGAATTAGAATCACGTGATTAAAATTGAAGCCAGCGTTCCTTTAGCATCCATTTTGTTTAGCTCAAATTACGGTAGATTGAGTAATGACAATGCTGTAGGTCTATAGAAAAAAATAGTTGATTTAAATGAAAATCTATATATTGTAGGCAAAATTATATTTTACATAGAAATAATGTTAATTAATAAGTTATTTTTAATTAAAATTATTATACCTGTGATTTTAAATGTTAAGATTAATGTTCAGTGACAACTAAATTTTGTTACACTGTTTACGTTCTATTTTCCCATAATGCATAACGGCAGCCAGTTTATTAAAAAAAATAGGGTAGATAGGTAGTCCTAAGCCTAACCACGGAAAAATGCATCGACAGTGATGCCGAGGAAAGTGATGCTTTATCGGTTAGGTTAAAAACAATTTTAAAGTTCAATAAAACTTATTAAAATAGCTTTAATTGACATGTAACTTGTACTGGTCACCATATATTAATACTATCTATATGTTTTATATAGTTTGTTTGAGATTTGATCCCTATCTCAAATTTTTTTTTTGCTTTTTGAATGTTGCATTTTAAAATAACATCAAGCGTATATGCCCTTGTCACCACGCTCAGCCAAAACACATAAAATTAATTAAAATTTTAATTAACTTTTGCAAATCAATATCAATCGATCAATAACAACATATAAACATAATATTGACCAGTTTAAACTGTTAGAAATTAATAAAAAATAAAAAAAACAGTAAAATATCAAAATTAAAAATCTCTTATGTGACGTCATTGAGTTACGGAATCAAACGATAAAGTCATATGATTGACGTCATCAGCTCTGCCAATTTGAGCAACTCGGTTCTGATTGGCTACCACTGTTGCTAACTGAATCCCAGCCACCCCATTGGCTGTTAATGACATCATGCACAAGCGGCAAAGATCACTCAACTAAATGGCGGGGAAACTTACCGCCAGTTTTTGCCTAAAAAGTTAGTAGTGGGCGGAAGTGACGTAAGCATGAACGGGACTATACTGTAATTTTGAAGATTTTAAAAATGTAATTATTTAATATTACATAATGAAAATGTTAATAAATGAAAGTAGGGATTATAAGACGAATTTTGAAGATAGAATTTGAATTTTAAAGACGTTAATTTGATGAAAAGCTGTTGAGAAAATGTTGGTGCAAAACACAGCGACCCTAAAATTAATAGAAGCGAGAGAGAAAAGATGGATGCCGGAGTCGTCGTGTTCGAATCGTTGCGTAATTGGTAAACTAGCACAATTAAAATCGCATGAATTAGTAATTAATATTGTACATGATCATTTAGAGTTTTTGAAATGGTTCCTCTTTTATGATATCGTATTGCAGAAGTTGGAAACCAAGGTATTAATGGGTATGTGATCTAAAGTATTTTAATGCCCCGCAGGCTACAGCCAGAAAAAATGGATGCCGGTTGATTATGTTTTCCCAATTGCCGTTGAGCTACTTAAAATCCCTAAAAATTAATAATGCAAGCATCATTCTGTATAAATAACTTTTAATATTGAAGTGTACAGGTTCTAAAATGTTTTAGATTAGCTTATAAACTAAATCGAGTGGTTAATAACGTTTAACTTGGTAAGTTTATTGATGCCGTGAACGCTACGGTCAGTGGCGGCAGCTTAAACGTTGATGTTTGGGATTATTAATGGGCATGTAAACACAAGCAACTAACGACTCAGATTTGCCTATTTTTGACATTTGAATGGTTGATACCATCATAAACCGGGTTCATATCTTTTTATATTCAAAATTGATTAAAGTGACCGTCATAAACCGTGTTCATACCTTGTAAATTCAAAATTGATTAAAGTGGCGGCTTTTTTACTGGGAGGTAATTGTTGCACAGCAGGATATTCTCGTATTTCACGTTTTCATTTTAATCATTTTTACTTCTCATCGCCCCTACTCACTGTATCGTTTGCCATAATTTATAATTAATGCGCTGTTCATTGTATGACAATAACAAGAGCATTTTATTTTTCAACTTTTAACTTATATTTGTTTCGTATTAGACTTGTAATTATCACGGGACATCGTTGATTTCTAGCTTCAAGTATGCGCTGATTAACTTGATTATAGCACTTAAGGAAATTAGTTTCAGCCTATACACTATGTGTGTTTTTTTTTTACTGGATACATTTTCTATTAGAAAAAAATTTGTAATCAAAACGTTAATGAGAGTGCGACACTTACTGTAGATATGGTAGCTATTTTTTCAATTACTGTGTACGAAAACAAGCCAAATTAACTTAAGACACGTTTCTGCGACTTAATATACGAACGTACATCATTTTATTAATGCAATTATGTTAATGCTTGGTTATGATATTGATGGCTTTTTTAACGTGCAAAAAATTGATTTAGCTATAAAAATACACTGTAGCTGTAACGTACCGGGTGATTTTCTGTTTTTGACTGGGTCAATAATAGGACTGGGCGATATAAACACAAACAGTAGTCATCTATTTTTCTATTAATTTTTCAATTGACTATAGAATTCTCAGAATTGTTCGGAGATAAATCACTTTTGGAAATCCGTTTGATATATCAATATACTGTTTTCTAATCAATCATTTTGATCTTCTCTTTCAAAAATATTGCCGATAAACAACAATAAAAATGAACGTGTTTTCTCTGTCATGAACATCACTGTGCAATGTATCTGGAAATACTGTTGTCGAATATCAATTTAAAAATATCTGCGTAGCATTATGCAATGTTCAGTTTTTTTTTTATTCCAGTTGGTTGATTGCCAGCTATAACATCCCCATTGCTCTGAGCTGATTTACAATACGCATCATATGTTCCATCGCTTTTTATCAAAGTAATGTCAAATAAAATAGCGAACGAATATACGAGACAACCCAATTCTTGATTGAATTTGTGAGATATTTTCTATATTCAGCCAAATTTAATTGCAATTTCCTTTCGTTTTTATTTTCAAGTGCTACTTTTATTTATTTAAAAGTGTTTTTTTTTTTTCTGCTGGTAATTCTGTAGATTCGCACTTGAGAAATGTCACATCCGTTTTGTTTATGTCGGATGATTTTACAAATTGGAACACTGTTCAATTACGGTACTATTTTCCTGTTTCTTTCTTGTCAATGATCTCAAAATTGCCAATAAAGGAAACGAGATTTTCTCTCACTAGTTTCAATGTCGATTTGCCCCATCTTTTTCTTTCCAGCAAAAAAGTGTTTCATTTCAGACAATCACCCGGTGTGTATGAGGGGGCGGGAAAGGGGGTTTGTCCTTAATACAATATAATGATCAAATATTTTCTCCGTGTGTTTGTTTGACTGGTGCTTAAATGTTTACTCTATTATCAAACCATATGCTTGACTGGTTCGTCAAGTATCGTCAACAATGTATATCAAAATGAGTTTTAAATGCTTTAACGTCGTTGCTTACTGTATTTCTCCAGCTACGGTGCGTTTTGGCACTTATTAAAAAAATATAATGGGGCATTTGCATTAAGATGCACACACTTTAAGATGCAGTTCTAAGGGAAACGTTTTGCCTTCGTCAAATGTTAAAACGCTGCGGCTTTTATTTGACTTTGCAACTTTATTAACTACAATGATGTCGTTTTAGCGGCGCCATTATGCAAAAGGAACTATTAGTTAAAATTAGAATTGAGCAATACCGGTAAATCAAAGAAAAAAGGAAGATAGAAAGAGAAGAAAATAACAAAATAAGGCAATTTAAACGAGCTATTGAACCGTTTGTTTGCCGACATCTGCTTTGGAAATGTGGCTTTTAGTTTATTATTGAAAACCGGGTTGTTTTAAGTGCACATAGGAATTGTTTTCACTTCAGATTAAATGAACTAGATTTGGGCGAAATATTTTTTGTAAAAATTAGATTTCTTGTGTAAATACTATGGGTTTAAATTTTTTTTATCAACGAGTTTGTTTTTTTCATTTATGAGTTGAAATTAAAACGTTTTTGTGTTTTTTTGTAAGTAACCTAACCAATTCTTAAATTAATGTGTTTATCAGCAGTTTTTCTTAGTAAAAGTTTTTTTATTTACTGTGACAGCTTGATGTATTTTCTACTTACTGGGTACTTGGTGCAATTATCCAATTTTTGTAAATGAGAAAGAAAGACATTTTGAACATTTTGTTCGCAGTGTAATAACAGTTTGCTGTATATAATTCTTTTACTAAGCATTTTATAGCTACTGAATACAAGCCCTCCAATTAAATTAATGGGTTTACGGTTGTAATTCGCATGTTAAATAATATTTAAATATTGCAGCATTTACTGTATGTACACATGCAAGTACACGCATATGCAAAACATTATTAAACATTTGTATGAAAAATGTTTTGAGTTTTAGGCAGATTATTACAATTTCTTTTATGCATATGCACACGTTTGAACAATTGTCTCTGTTGTTATATTGTTTCTAGGCAAAATGCAATATTCTCAGAAGAAAAGCTCTGACATTATGAATGTGAATTTCTGCGTAATTTGGGCATAATCAAATGCCTTGTTCGCATAGTTTTATGCTAGAAATAAAAAAAATACTGTGAAAAACAAAATTTAACTTTTTAAAAGTACAATTTTCATGATGATGGTAATTAAACGGCTGGCAAAATTGGTTCTATTAATAATAATTCAAGTCATTTATGTTATTATTTTTAAGTCGCGTAAATCAGTGCGTTTTTTCTTATTAAAACCTCTTCGATTTAAGGAAAACAAAGTTTTGAAGTTATTTCATGTTAAGTTTTTATTTTAATTTAGTTTATTGATTTTCTTCTGTGCTGAAAAGTTGATGTCATCAAACACAAATTTAAATTAATGTTTTATTTTAATTTATTTGGTTTTCGCATACATTTGTGCGTTTTTCTTGTTAATTCATCTTCAATTTAACTTAAGAAAAACAAAGTTTTGAAGTTGTTTCACATTAGGTTTTTATTTTAATGTAATTTATTGGTTTTCTTCAGTTTTGAAAAGTTGATACCATTAATTACAAATTTGAATTATGTTTTTATTTATTTGGTTTTCGCATAAATTCGTGCGTTTTTCTTGCTAATACATCTTCAATTTAACTTAAGAAAAACACTGTTTTGTAGTTGTTTACATTAGGTTTTTGTTTTAATTTAGTTTATTGGTTTTCTTCAGTGTTGAAAAGTAATTGCAAATTTAAATTATGTTTTTATTTTAATTGATTTAGTTTTCGCATAAATTCGTGCGTTTTTCTTATTAAAACCTTTTTGATTGAACTTCAGAAAAACAAAGTTTTGAAGTTGTTTCACGTTAGGTTTTTATTTTAATTTAACTCATTAATTTTCTTCAGTCCTAAAAAGATGTCATCAAATACAAATTTGATTATTATTATATGGAAGTTAAATTTGTTCATTATTCGTTTATAGCAGGTTTTTTTTACTCCATGATTGAATATTTTTCTTGTGTCTTCTAATTTATCTTTCGAAAGTCGAATGTATAATATTTGATCACTTTTAAATTTGCTATATTATAAGTAATTCATAGGAAGAAGCATATTTACACTCCAATTTTAGAAACTTTTGTATCCCCAGTGTTTCTTAGCTCAACAGAGACTGTGAATAGTTGGTATAAAAAAGACCAGCTTCACTCATTTTAAAATAGTGTTCCCAATAGGGATGTAAAACTAAAACTTTTTTTTTTATTTTACACAAGAAAAAAAAAACTCTGTTGTTGGCTTTATATTTTTATATATTATCTGCCTCACTTTGTTATTTGACTTCCCAGAGAAATCCGCTTTAACATTGTTGTCCTTCACTGCAGAATTTTAGATCCATAAGGAATTTCTTCCCAACTCCCAACCGCCTTCCTTCGCTATTTTATGGGTATGCCCTACATTTCTTTACTTTCACAATTTTTTTTTTCTTTTTAAAGCTAGAAGAAGACTTTGCTTTTCCTATACACAATCTACACACACAGTAAATGTATGTGTAATATTTTCTTTTTTAAGGTTTGGAACAGGGTCAAAAATATGTGGATTATAATGAATAAAAACGAGACACAATGCCATTATACGTTTATAACATATACCGGTTCTGTATATAGTGGATAAAATATATAAATGTAGTACGAAGTTTATAGCTATAATATAAACAAGGAAAAATATTTGACAATTTTGACATAATAATCAGCATTTGTAATTTTTTATCTGATGTTTACTGTAAATCACTTTAAAGAACAAAATTGAGTATTCTGGAATCGACTCAGTAAAAACGGTATTTTTTATTCTGTAGCAAGTTAATTCTTATCAGCGAAATTTATTATAGTTTATTTACAGTTAAGTATATACGGTATACATTAAAAAAAGTTATTTTTATTCAGAAAAATCATTCAGCCGATTTTTTTTTACCAATAATCTTCTATCGTATTTCTATTAATTGTGCAATAATAAAGGGTTACATAGTTGAAGGCGCTGAAAACTGTAATTTTACTTTGTAATTGCACTTTAATGAAATTAACTTATGTTTTTATGAAAGTCGTGTAGTGCAATCAGATAAATTTCGTGGTGGTTTTGTGTGATAATTAGGATATTGCTAAACCAATGATAAAGGCAATTTATTTAACAGGAAGTAGAAACTATTTAATATGTCACGAAAAGTTTTAAATTATAAGTTAGTATCACTGTTATTTTTAACGTTTACAATACAAACTTTACAGTAACTTGCAGAATTTTGAATGGTTTTCTTACTTAACGTTGGATTACTTATTGAGACTGCTACTTATTTATATTGTTGCCACTATTAATCGTATTACATTTACAATTGGGATAAAATACGGCATTTTTGTTGCGAAGTTGGTTTAGTAAACGATAATCTTGGTAGTCCCAAATCGATTGGTCAATGACAAAGTTATTTATCTTCTAAGGCTTTCGTGGATCAATTGTATCCGAACTTGTACAAAGCTAAACAAATAAACCTGGTTCGGAAATCACAAACTACTATAGCTGGAAGAAATGAAAACATTTAGGTTATTGAATCTATTTTTATACTGTATAACATTTTTTGTGCAATTTTCTGATAAAAGTTTTAATCGGCTAATCATTTAATATCTAGTATTTTTCAATTTAATTAAACTTTTTATTTGACAAAAAGTTATTTACTGATAAGGAAACATTAATAATGTTGCTGCACAAAATAAAATCGCTATAATTTGAAATGCAGTGGCTCTGGAGTTCCCTTTCGTTCATTTACGAAATAACTAATTATAGTATAATCCGGAAACCAAAAAAAAAATTTAATAAAAGCACTAATATCCGTGAAATTACACGGGAAACCATATAATGCGTCCAGAATTCAAACTGATGTGGAGCAGCTATTCACATTGTTAATGATAAAATGTATTGCTTTCAATTCATTTAACCATGAAATATGAAATAACGCTACATTTTTTTCACCCTATCATAACATACAGTACAATATGTTTATTAATGCAACTGTCAATCCATAATTTTACCATTTACTTAGCAATTTATTTTCTCTTTATAATGTTGACATAAAAAATTGTATAACCGTGTAGATACAGTATTCCTTTTTTTATTTTTTTGCTTTTACTGGGTAAAAGTTCAGTTTTTCTCATTTTGTACAGAACAGATATAAAATTTATTTACGAATGAGTGTGTTCAAATAATCTTAAATTTTTTTTTCCTCCAAGCTCATTCCCTGTATATATTCTTTTCAAGAGCTTTTTTTATTTTCATTCTTGCCATTATCTTACTGTATTTTGAAGGAAACGAATTGTAGCCGTTTTTACTTTCATCTACTATTTAAAGATATATACAGTACAGTGGAATCCGTATAACGCGAACTCGCTTAACACAAAAATCTAATTAATACAAAACAACATTGCAGTCACATTATAAGTTTTTAAATTTTTTTTTTAAATGACAATAGTTTTTCATTAAATGCATACATGCATATGTGACTGCAAAAATGCATAATATTTTGAAATATAAAAAGTAATTCTTATATGAGAATATTTCTTAAGACAAAATTCTGTTACACGAAGAAATTTTTCGAACTCTTCAATTTCGTGTTAAGCGAATTCCACTGTATATATGTTAGTACAGAATAGTGTGTGTGTGGGTGTATATGGTGAATAAAAGATATTCGTCTAATGTTTGAAGATCACTCTCTTATTTTTTTCTTTCTCTCTCAACCTTTAATCCGATTATGATTACAGGCCCCATGATACGAATGCAGGAAGCGTATTAATGTGTCGAATTTGAAGTAACATCTTAAGAAATTCTGTATACTGTAGTTACATATTGTGAGAAGCTTGAGTAATAAAATAATGTTATAGAGAAAGCCAATCTACCACTTTACCTGATGTAAAAATTGCTTGTATTTTATACACATCGACGTTGTTAATGCTGTTCGCAAGATTCGTGACTGGAAGTTAAGAATCGGGGAAATAAATATTCCAATAGGGAAAAATCACTGCGTATTTCGTGTCTAAAACGGCTGCTTTTGTACGGCAAAACATCACTAAAGTCTTAACGAAACATTGAAGATGTTGTGTAAGAGTCTGTTTTTGTTTAGGTTTTTTTTTAGTGTTGAGTTTCTTAAGAACATGCAGTGTAGTTTTAAGTGAGATAATAAAATCGATTGGTTTGTATACGTTACAGGGAGCATTGGCTTTTCTAGGGAAAATCTCGTCCATGAAATTGTGATACTGTTCCCAACATTAGATGTCTATTTTATTATTTATGGCTATTATAAATGTGAGATTTAGATTCTGGAAATACTAATAAAGTACAGCAAACACCCGAATTGGATATATGTTTGGTTTAACTTTGAAGACACAAAATAATAATGAAAAATTTTAAATAACTAAGTTAGATCTGAAATTGGAGTGGTAAGAATCAAAAGTTGCTGTTTGCAATAGCTAATTTTGATGACTAAAATCCTAATTTAGCATATGAAGAATCATTTTTAGTAGCTGTTGACCACATTTTTTGGTGCTTAAAAAGAGAGGTTTTAATAACTAAGTTAGATTTGGTTATTTAAAACTGAATTTAGAATGATAAGAATCTAATTTGCTGCTTGTAATTGCTAATTTTGATGACTAGAATCCTAATTTAGCATCTGAAGTATTATGTTTAGTAGTTGAAGACCACATTTTATGTTTAGAAAAACAATTTTGGTGCTTAAAATGAGCTGCTTTTTTGACGCTCAAAACTAAACTTTAGTAACGTGATACCTAAATGTATTCTTTTTTTCATCATATTCTGTGCTCATTTTGATTCCAACACATTTAAATTTAACTGGATTTTGAGTTGTTTACTTCAAGTGTATTTTTGACGCCCAAAACATCAATTTAGATGCTCGATATTTCGTTATTTTGATGCTTTTAAAAATACAAATGCATTTTACGCTTACATATTAGGAGTTATTAAATGCCTTTAAAATATTTAAGACATTGCCAGTTAAATTTTGGGTTAAAATCGATATTTTTCTTTCAAATATTAAACACACTCGCTTTCATTTTGACCTTTAATTTTCCCTCATGAAAATAGTTTTTTATTTCTGTCCAGCAAACCGAGCTGAATTTTCTTTTCTTGCAGTTTAAAAATAACGCGAGACCGATTAAATTAGATTTTAAAAATTGAAAAGTTCAAACTTACATTATAATAAATTGACCACACAAACGCTGCGCTTGTATTGATTTTCTGTCATAAGTTTAGTCTGTTTAATCTCGGTTTTAGTACTATAGGCAAGATTTATTATTTCATACAGGAAGTTGTTTTATCTGGTTGCAACAGATAATGAAGCCCAAAATGTTTTTTTTTCTAAAAGTTTCTCGGAGTTTAGTAATAAGCAAGTACATTATTTGATAACCTTTTCACACTTCACACATTGTTTCTTTTTTTAGTTCAGCATCATTGCTGATTGATTAATAGTAAAAGACTGACCAGTTGCCAAATTTATGCATTGTGGACTTCAGTCCTTGTTGTAATTTTACCCAATTGTTTACCCAGTGTAGACATTTCATTGTTTGCTATTATATTTGGGCCTGTATAATGGACTGTGTAATATAATGCAAACACTTCCTAGCTAAATTAATAGAGCAATTTCATCATCACCAACATATTGTACTAAAATCAAGGCTTTGTTCATAATCGTAACATGTCTCATTTTTTTTATTGGTATAGTAATATCCGAAAAGTTGACTTTATTGTATTAAGTCAACAAAATAAAACTGTCGTCGGCCATGAGAATAATGTTATTGTAATGCGAATGCAAAAACAACATTGAGCGGACATGCAATTTCCATTGACCAAAAATGATTATTTTATGACATTAGGAAGTCGATTTATTGCTATGAAAGACGGCTGTTAAAGTCGACGTAATGTAATTTAATTGATGAACTAAAGCGATTTAATAAGTCAATTTAATTTTTAAAAAGCCAAAAAATAACAGTGAAATTGCTGGATCCGTTTAAATGTCATAATTGGTGTTTTAAGAGTATTATTGGTGTCATAAGAGGATTTTTTAAAATTAGGACACTTTTATTATAGTGCCAAATAAATGGGACTAAATTGTATCAGTTACAATGACAATTTTTGCCATTTGAGAGGAAAAAACGTGTTGCAATTTATGAAATCATCTGGTGTATCAAATGTAAAACTTTTATCAATAATTATACTGGAAAGCATTGTGGTGTAACTTTGCATCGCTGCATTATTTAATATCAATTATTCATGCAACCGTCAATAATGTTGTTTGTAATCGATATTACTTCCAACCCCCATTTGTTGGTTTAAAATTAGTCTGATCATTGTTTCAGATGTTGCATGTAGTGCATGTTTAATGTTTTCTGATCTTTCTTTCTCTCTCACTGTCTCTATCCAACCATGTAATGCACTTGTTATGACTGCATTGAAAGTTGAAAACGTATTTATTAAAATTTAATTGCATTACAATATGCACGAAGCATCTGTTTCATTTTAACTTGAAAATTGTTTTTCTATCTAAATGTTTAATTGACAATTTGGAAAACATATTGCTATCTGAATTGTCTGCGTAAATAATTAACAATTTTGCCTCCGAGTATAATGTTTGTTATTCAGCCAAACAGATAAAACGAAAAGTTATTAATTTTGCATTTTTATTTTATTTTTGCAGGAGGTGGGCAGCATCATCGGAAAGGTAAAAAAAAATCTATTTTTTTAATTTTACGTTCAATTATTAACGACTATTTATTATTTAAAGAAAGGAGATAATATAAAGAAATTCAGAGAAGAGGTAATTAACTCTCATAAAGCAGTTTGATAAGTTTCCAAAAAATATGATTGATAAATAAATGATGAGTATAACAGATTGTCTAACGTATTTCATTTTCCAGAGTGGTGCCAAAATCAACATATCAGATGGCTCGTGTCCAGAAAGGATTGTTACGGTCACAGGGCCTACGGACGCTATTTTTAAGGCTTTTAACCTCATATGTAAAAAGTTTGAAGAAGTGAGTAAAAATGCAATCTGGAAATATTACCAGACAAGTATGCTGACAGATGTATTTTGCTGGTAACAAGTCAGAGCAGTTTCATTTAACTGCGTGTAACTGATATTTGAAAATAAGCACATAAATCAATATTAGCTTATTCTTTGTTGTTTACTGAATTCTTGATGAATGAGCTTTCACTGTCTACGTTTTAAAACTTTATATTTATCAATGTTATAGAATAATCCAAACAGTGGAACGGTACCAAAGCCACCCATCACTCTGCGGCTCATCGTTCCTGCTAGCCAATGTGGTTCCCTCATTGGCAAAGGAGGCTCAAAAATTAAAGAGATTCGCGAGGTAACCAATTCTATTATTTAAGTTGCTGTACTTTGTTTTAAAAAGCGGGTTTTACAAAATAAATTTATCATTTAGGTGACAGGAGCATCGATACAAGTTGCTAGTGAAATGCTGCCGAGCTCAACAGAGAGAGCAGTAACTTTATCTGGGACTTCCGAATCAATTACACAGTGTATTTATCACATCTGTTGTGTAATGATGGAGGTATGACCGAATAGCATAAATTTTCGATTTCCTTTTTTGTCTGACACACCTATAAATAAAAAACAATCTGTTCCGTCTGTGTGGGTCCCAACTCACACGGTGTACTGTAGTGTGCTGTGGAAATGGATGCGCGCCATTTGCAGTCACTTAAGCTCGATTTGATCAAAACTTACTTTAATGGCTCCCAAGTGATCAATTTAGTCTCGCACGTAATTAAACGCCTTGGTAAATTTATTTTACAGTCTCCACCCAAAGGAGCCACCATCCCATATCGGCCCAAACCAGCGATGCCACCAGTTATATTTGCAGGAGGCCAGGCTTATACAATTCAAGGGCAATATGCAATTCCCCATCCAGACGTAAGTTTCAAATATCTACTTAATTTGGCTTTCCTTATGAATATTTAGGTAGCTCGGAGATTTATATCACTGCTATTAAAGTTAATTTAAAATCCTGGTCGCTGTTGATAACAACTGGCAGTTTAATTTGGATGGTCACACGTTTTCAAATCTTTTTAGGAGTGTGCAAGCACTCTTTCTATTGCGAAATTAGATTGAGCGTGTCATTAAGGAAATATAATAGCACAGGGTCATAAATTGAAAAGCTACCTTAATTATGTGTTACTATTGCTTGCTTTTGTTTGGCAAAACGTTTTCTGCTTTACTAACGCTCTTACGCACGATTTCTATTTTATTTTATTTGCTATCATTCCTTCCAAATTGCAGTATTTTCTTCAATTATATCTTATGATTTTGTTGTTGTTTTCTCTATTCTTTAACTTCACTAATTTCCAGGAGCATGTTAAAACAAATTATCTTTTAAACAAAAAAATAAGACAAACAAAAAAGGCTTTGTCGTTATAAGTTGGCACAAGATTTATCTTAATCATTTGCATCTGTCAATTTTCTCTTTTGCGCTTCACCACCCTTTTTAACCTAGGGTGACCCTACTTCCTACTTGCAGTTGACCAAGCTGCACCAACTGGCCCTTCAACATCACCCAATCCTGCCAACCCATAACATGTCAACAACTGGACTCAATCCACAAGGTAGGAATCAACATTTTCAAACATCCATTTCTTTTTCCCCCTCTTCGATATTATATACGAACACAAGCCCGTCAACAAATAATCACAAAGTAACGACTGTTTGACCCTCCCCAATTCCCCTTTGATGCTAGAACTAACACGGCAAAATGGAAACAGTAATAAAAGTATCCATCTCCAGTAGCTAAAACAAAATCCAAAACAAAAACGCGCTTTTTAACTTAATGGAAATACAAACATCCTAACAACTAAAACTGTCATTTCCATAAGGAAAATCTCTAAATAAACCGGCAAAATTTGAACCCCTTTAATTATTTAAACCCAAACCTTTAAATTTTTAAGTGCTCTATCCAGTTATTGAATGAACGATAACCAAATTTAACTTACTACGGAGTTGACATTCGCTTATTATTATATACCGTTCCCCTTTTTCGTCTACCTCTCTGTCTTTCCTAAAATCCACCACTGTTTCGATACTTGTGTCCACAAAATCCATTGTGTTATCGACCACTTTTATTTATTAAAAAAAAAAAAAGGAATTGCATGTTACAATAATTCCTTGCTGTGTCCCCGTACTTTACCCGTTATCACCCCCAGCCATAAAATATCCCTTCCCCAAATTGATACTGTCCAAAGGTTGACATGGCTATTTCTGCCCACTGCCCCCTCACCTATCCCTATCCCTTGACCCACCCAGCATTAGCTGCAATGGCTGCTTCCAACCACCTAGGGCGTCCAGGGACACTTCCAGCACAGACACAGACTCATGAGATGACGATACCAAACGACCTGATAGGATGCATCATTGGAAAAGGTGGATCAAAGATTAACGAAATAAGGTAACTAATATCGTCGTCATAATTTTGGGATATCATTTTTGTAACTTTTTAATAGGTTCTCTTAAGTAAATCTACGCCATTTGGAGTTCTAATAATTAAATTTGGTTGTATTTTTATGGTGATATTTAGGCAACTATCAGGTGCGACTATAAAGATTTCCAACTCAGAGGAAGGCTCAAAAGACAGGGCAGTAACAATCACAGGAGTGCCAGAAGCTATCAGTATGGCACAGTACTTAATAAATACCAGGTGAGCAAAAAAAATCAATGTAAGATCAATAAGATCATGTTTGATTGTTGAAATAGAGACGTTTTTACTCCCAGAAGAAACGAGTAACCTTTAACTAAAACCCGAAATAAATATACGATTCTTAAAATAGACGGTTTCTTCTGAAAATAGTCTCTAGTTCAAAACTTCAAATTTACTTTTTTTTATTAACTTCTGTCAACCTCCAGTAATTATATATTATGTTCCGTTTGAAAAACTTGGCCTATACCTGAGTTTTGTTTTTTTTATAAATTACCTTGTTGCTATTTGAAATAATTATGGCAGCATTAATTTTTTTATTCTGGTAACAGATTTAAAACATTTATGTGTTGAGTCTTTTCTTTAAAAAAAACTATACATTTGTTGTTTGAAATTCAGGATACAGTTTTGAGCTGTATCAATTTTTAAGTTTTACAACAACAAAAATAAAACAGTTTTGAGTGTCAAAGTAATGTGGCTTCGAGTGGTTTTTTAATCATCGTTGGCACAGTCAACTTTTCCTCCAATGCCAACAAATAATTTTTTTTATTTTTGTTTTTTGGAGAGAAAAAAAAATACAAAAGTAATAATCGTCCCCCTCACCCTTTTATGCAAAATAGTGGCGAAAGTCAGAATAAAAGCAGTAGAGAGAGGCTTTTATACAATTATTTTTGTGGAGGCATCATTTTGGCATATAAGACTTTGAAAAGAAATATTTTTTTTACTTAGCATTTATTTGAAATTATGACCAAAAAATAAATAAATTTTTCAATTATTATATATAAAAAAATGAAATTATTATAATTGAATATTTATATGCATGCACGCAGTTCCATGACTATTCCTAACTAATCCGAAACACTCTTTGAAAATATCTGTGCCCATATTTATCCTACCCTTTAACCACGTTATTTAGTATAAATGTACATTGATATTATAATAAGAAACTAAATAGTTAAAAAAAAAATATAAACATTTTCTCCAGTATTTATTTTTTGTCCTCCATTTTATATCCACTTTCTATTTTTTTTATGTTGATATTATTTTCAAACTTCTTTTAAACTTATTTCCGACAACTGAATATTATATGAAAAAGCACCGTTTCTGATTTTACTTTTAGTTTATAAAAAAAATATAATTATAAACGAGTGACACAAACAGCAGCATAAGTCTTAGTAATGTTTATGTAATTAAATTTTGACCCACACAAATCAAAAAGTTTGAAGCGTTTGTAGTCACGCATGCTAACCACAAAAAAATGCAGTACTGACCAATGACCATTTGAGAAACATTGTTTCACCTTACAAAAATAATTTTGGCACGAGATTTATCTATTTGATGTCACGATTATACGAAACAAAAGGCGTCAATTATTTTCGGTGTTTGCACATTTCAAAATTTTGTAGAGATTTTGCGGACAAAAGTATGTAATTTTCTATCTGGTCAAAATTATTGGCTGTTGGAAGCGTGATCACGCAAATTTGATTACGGTATATTACAATGTTGATAATATTTCGGATTTTGTTGCTTCAGTACTTGCATCTCTTTGAAATCTCATCTCTGTGTTTTAATGATGCAGAACTAATAGTAATTGTTATAATTAATAGCATGCTGTCCATCGTTTAGTTGAATTAACGAGGGAAAGTTGTACTTGTGACCAAAAAAAAAATTTATTATTATTACAAAATATTTAAACTTATACAATATTTATCTGTACTTAATTTTGACATGGGAAGGGAAACATATTAATAGTGTAAAATATCAATTTAATATGCACTGCTTTTTCATCATTAAAAAATAGTGTTTATTAAATTTTGATTACATTGTGTTTCTGCTCGGGTTGACAAAGTCTTAAATTGGTACACAACAAAATTTCAATAAAAAATTCAGTAACTCCTTTTTTTATCTCTATTTCTCAATTTCATTTATTTGTTTATTTTTTTTTAAAAAAAAGAAAAAAGAAATTTTATTTTAATATCACATCATTTTTCTGTCGCACATTTTGCTGTTTATTATTTTTTATGTTACACATTTAATTGCACATTTACAATAATTATTTGTGTCTTTTTTAAATATATATAATTATTTATCCCTTTTCGACCACAAAAACAATCTATGTTATTTTTTATGTTTGCTTACCTGTATATGCGTAAATATTTATTACATAAATACTGAGCGAGTTAATAGGCACTTTAATCTTTTTAATTATTTCTAAACACATTTTTAGTTATTATTATTATTATTTTTTTATGGGATTTTGTGAATTTTTTTAAAGTGGCCTTTTAATTCGTTCGTTAATTTTTTATTTAAGTGTTGGTTGCAGTCACATAACCCTTTATTCTAATTGGAATTTTTCCCTCTCCCATCTTTTCCGTAGCATGGAACTGCATAAGAACCTGACCTCCCTTGACCCGAATCCTACGACCTCCGCCAACTTGACAACCACTAGTCCCAGCCCACTGGCAGTGCCCTTAAGTCAGCTGGTAAAGCCGACTGCCGCCGGTACACCACTACTTGGGCTGGCAGCCTCCTCTGCTCTTTTTGATCTGAGCGGTGCCACATCCCAAACCAGAAAAAACAACTTTCAGACCAAAATGAGAGGTACCAACGCCACCCAAAATGGAACCAAGAAAGGTGAAAGAAACAAATTCGCGCCGTACTAACCAAACACGAGGATTGAGCGCGATGAGGCACCACTAGAAACTCGGTTCTAATCACCAAATAATTGTAAAAAAAAAATAAATAAATAATAAGTTGTGTCATCACTTTCGCACACACGTATACACAATGTCGATAGGGCTCAAAAGATGATCATTTTTTTATCAACAAAAGAAGGCAATGGAGATGACAAAGTTTTAAACTTTTTAATTTGTAATTTTAAAATCTTCATTTTTTTTATTTTGTTGTTATTTTTAAAGCAAATGTTTAGATTTTGTATAGCGTTTTTATGTGTGTATTTTGTGGCTGTGTGTGCGGCAGTGAATTAAAAAAAGCAAGAGATTACTTTCAGGTAATTAACTAATGTACGTCGAAGTTGACGTCAACATGTCATTTCATTTTTTTTTTTAAATTTTTGCAATGTTATGTCAGTAATTTTGGTCATCACAATTATTTTATGAAACAAGTTTTTGTTTTATTTTGTAAGACGTTGTTTTAAACTCATTTTAGAATAAGAGAACTAAAATCTTAATAATTAAATGCTTAATTGTGATGGCTTTCTTTTACATCTCTATCCATTAGTGGGTGCTATTTTCATTGTCTTTATAAAAATCGGATTTCAAATTTTAAATTCATAATGTAATTTGTCAGTATTCGATGTCAAATAATTGGTTTCTTTCGATAACCAGAAGTTAAAACGATTTTAAAAACTAAAAAAAATGTCAATTTACTGAGAAAGTTTTATTATGCTGATAACATGTTAATTCTTTTTAGAAAGATAAATCGTATTAAGAGTAACCGAGTTTTTTTTTTAAATATTATTTTTTAAAAAATGAAGATTTTTTCCATCGTTTTATCGATTCCATTCCTCTTGAATATTTTTTCTTTTCCCATAAAAACGAGATTTGAAAGCAAGGTATATTATTGGATAGTTGTTTTTTTTCCTCCTTAAGAGTTGTTTTTAGATTTTTGTTGTCATTAATTTTATACAGTATATAAGATAAAAATTACGAAATTTATGCATTTAATTATAGTTTGCTTAGTTATTAATTAATACTATTATGGTTTGGCACATTCCGCCTACCAATTTGTATATAAAATTCGTAAAAAAAAAATAAGAGACTAGTAAAGTACCAATGTCAAGTAAAAAAGTACAATATAAATATTTTCAATTTAAATCCCCAACAACTTCTACAATCACAAAATGATGACACGGTGTAAAATAGCTAAATTTAATAACAAAAAATAGCAATATATCGATGCTCTTGAATTTAAATTTTCAAAAAAATAAACAATTTTTTTTTGCATTTATTCTTATTTCGTATTAGTAAAGTTTGTTAACATTGAGTAAATGACATTGATACATTACAGTCCTATAGACATTCAGTTTGAACTGAGATAACATTGTTTTCATTCTAACTGTTTCGCCAAAACTTATTTAATTTAGCTTTACTTTCCGCTCCATCGTCATTTCCGGATAGAAAAAAAGAAAATGTTCATAATATAGTAATCATTATAATTCATTAACATTTTTGCTCATCTACAATAATATTCAGTCAGTTTGATCCATATCGATAAAGACAGTTTTAAAAAATTCCTAAATATTCCATCTTGAATTTGTTTTCATTGTCTTTCCCTGAATAAATAGTCATAAGGATCATGGATTGTCATGTCCTTTTATGTACAATCATTTCAAAATAATGAATTTAAATGTTGCTTAAGTATTTTTTTTTGTTTTGTATAAAGTTTGAAATGTTGGGTTATCTGGAATTTTTTGAATGTGATTTTACAGGGACAGCAAATTCTTTGTTGTGTAAATGGGAAGCTAGGCAGTGCTGCTTTCATGCCGCGATGGGCACGAACGCAGACGGCAGAGAACATAAGCCTACATTGCATAGCTTTTTCTTTTTTTTGGAAATGCGTGTACAGTATTTGCTGTTCCTGTAATTATCAATTGAGATAACACAATATAATGTGAAAATTGTTGTTGCTTGGAAAATAGCAGTAACTATTTAAATTAGCACCCTAAATTAGGAGGTCGTAGAGGGCGAGGAAGAAAGTTGAGTTTCTAAATTTCAATGCAATGTGTCAAAAAAAAAAAAAGTTTTTGTCAATAACATACAATTTTTTTTTCTTCTTATTCGCCAATATTTTTGTTGTATGTGAATTTTACTATGAAAAAAAAAGGTTTTTTTTTCTTACTTTTTAGTCATATGTATTTACGTCAGACACGAAAGAAAAAAAATACCAATTTAGTAAATGCTCTGTATAAACAAATGTAAAGTTACACAAATTCGTATCACGTTTTGATTTGTCTATTATAATTATAATATAGTTGTTCTAGAGAAAGTCAATGTCAAATTGTATTATTAATAATTATTAATGGTCATTTCCGATTTTTCAAATAAGAAAAAAATATTCAACATATAAAAGTTTTAAGTGTGAGTTTATTCTTTACTTAACTTTGTTTTGTTTTTTTTTTGTTCTTCTTTTCTAATTATTGTTTCAAATGGTCAAATATAATCCATCTTTTTCAGTTTTTTATTATTATACACTTATCTATTTTCAGTATAAATCAGGAACTGGCAAAATCTCTCAAGTTTTAATCATCGCAATAATAACAAGCACAAGGAAGATAAACAAAAGAAGATATTTGACTCCTCCTCCTAAAAAGTACATTTTAAGAAAAAAAAAACAAAAAAAAAGGTACATTGAACAACTCTTTAAAAAATTCTAAGACCTAAGAAGAAATATTTTGAAAGTTCAATACTATA
Organism: Helicorthomorpha holstii; assembly: GCA_013389785.1. Classification (NCBI taxonomy): domain Eukaryota; kingdom Metazoa; phylum Arthropoda; class Diplopoda; order Polydesmida; family Paradoxosomatidae; genus Helicorthomorpha; species Helicorthomorpha holstii. Next base: position 2,152,764 of record JAAFCF010005748.1, read on the forward strand.
CTGGGAAATATAAAGTAATTTGATGAGATAACAGTAAAATATTACTTATGTGAAAACTGCCTGCGAGTACAAAGAAGATGGGGCTGATTGCCCATCCAAAAAGGGGTCGCCATGTGTTTTGATAATGAAGAAAACACATTTAAAAATACTATTAAATTATATTGTATAAAGATTTAAAAGCAAAGTGGCCAAAGACTTCGATGAAACGGTATCACCCACAAATTGAACAAAACAAAAACGATGTTGAAAATCAACAAATAGGATGGAATAGACAACTTTAATATGGTATTACAATACTGTAAATCAAACACAATTGCTTCAAATTTATATAACTTAGCAGTAGCGTATCTAGAAAATTGGTGTATCTAACTTAAGAGAGGCGATTTTTTTTAAAGAATATTTAGTTTTATTTGGCTGAATTTGATGTTAACGACAAAATAGTTTGCTTTTCATACAAAAAAAGTGACTAGATTTGGTTTTTTGTAACAATATTTGGCATTTTAGTGGTTTAATTTGATCTTAAAGGTAAAACGGTTAGCCTATCATATAAAAAACGTGACTAAATTTGGTTTTTTATAACTATATTTGGCATTTTAGTAGCTGAATTAGATCTTAAACACAAAAAGGTTTGCCTATCATACAAAATCCGTTACTAAATTTAATTTTTTGCAACAATATTTGGCATTTTAGAGGCATATTTCATTTTAAAGACAAAATAGTTTGCTTATCATACAAAAAAAGTGACTAAATTTGATTTTTTGTAACCATATTTGGCATTTCAGTGATTGAATTTGATGTTAAGACAAAATGTTTTGCTTTTTATACAAAAAAATAGCTAGATTTGATTTTTTTTGTAAAAGTATTTTTAGCAGTGGCTAATTTTAACTTATTTTAAAAGATTTAGTGTAACGTTGTGTTGTGAAATTTATGAGAAATTAGTTTGCCAAACATTGTCACTGGATCGCAATTTACGTGTTTATTACAAACATGGTCGCTGATTCTTCTAGGTACGTCACTGGATGCAAGCTCAGTTTTTTTGAAATTTATCAGTTGTGTCCCATTTGAGGCCAGTACAGCTCACACGGGTAAAAAAATTAGTAAAATGAGAATATATTGAATCTATTTTTAACTTTTGAATAAGTAAAACGGGTGACACTTCTAGTTATTACATTTGGTTCCAATAATCACTGGATTTTTATTTTCAAATCTAACTGAGCAATACTGTAGACCCCCTAATATACTGTTATTGTCTTTCATACAAAAACCACTATTGTCACAATACTATTAAGAAACGGAATTTGCACTTGTGAAAATCAAAGTTTATCTTTGTACATACATTTGTGATCTCCCCCCACTTCTTGCTTTCACATAATTTTCTTTGATATTAACCGCTAATTGGAATTTCAACTTTGGGAATTCTCACAATGGGGAAAAAAATTGACTAAAAAACAAATCCTGCGACTTTCCTGAAGAAAAACAAATCTTGCTTGCATGCAGTATTCACTTCTTTAAATATATTAACCATACACTCAATATAATAATGATAATAACTTATTTAATATGAGTATTATACAACAACTGTGAAGACTCTATATGACATTGGTACGGTACATATTTCGATGAAATTCATCGCAAAAAAACAAAAAAGTATTAATCGCGGTCAAAATAATCCATCTAATATTTCAAAATATTCGGATATATTTCAAAGGTATCAGGGCTGGATACGGATCTGCACCTGTGATATTATTAAAAACAATTTTTAAAAATGCATATGTTTATATGAGGAAAAAAAATTGCGCTTTATAAAATCAATAAAAGTATCACGATTTTAATTAATGAAAAGTAAAAAAAAAACTAATAAGCTATACTTGTATAAGTTAAATATAATTATACTGTATTTATATATAAATTTTTAGCAAAATGACTGAAAAATTTGAAAAATTCGCGAAATATTCAAATGTAATTCATCACCACTGACTACACAACTTAAAGAACTGCATTAAAATTAAACAATATTTGGAAAAAAATTTAGAATTTCATCAAACATTGACAAATATGTCAAACAATTTAATTATTTATTAGATTATTTCTAAAAAAAAATTCTTTTTTCTTTTATTGGATTTTCACGCGTGCACCTTTTTTCATCTTGTTCGCCGGTTGTGTTCGTACCTATCGCGGCATATTTTTTATGCCGTGGTAAGTACGATCGCAGCCGGCAGCGTTAAACTGATAAGTTCAGTAAACAAATAGCTTATTGTGGTTCTTTTTTATGCAAAGTGGTGCTGAATTATCTTTGTTTAATAGCGATTTTGCTTTCTTGGACCAGGTAAAGAATAAAAAAATAATTTTTTCCTCCTAAAAAATAAGCTTTAAAAGTAATTTGCTTAATTATTTATATATATGTACAGTGAATTCTATACATATGAATATAAAATACGTCTGTTTGTCATTTATTGACAATGTGCCTTCGACATTTTATTAATACTCTCGCGGTGTATCAATACAACGAAACAAATATGATAAAATATACACTCCCCCTTGGCCCAACAAAAGTGTATGTGTACAAAAAAAAATAATAATGTCATTATAATTAATTATAGTTTAATCAAATCCAAACCGTATTTTTATTATTATAATTCTTATAAGTTGTATCTGAGAAGTTAAATGGAAGTAAAACCCCCTATAAGATGGATTTCAAAGAAAAATGTACCACTCCTCTTTATAAATCTTATTATACCTAACTTAACTTAGCTCTCTATCACTTTCTCTGTACTAATCAAATATAATCTTACTGTATGTAGTATTTTAGACATCAGTCCAGAAAAATATTCAGATTAGTTACCAATTCGATTGATGCTAACGTTTGTGTAAACGTTTCCACAAGGTTTTGTTAAGTATACTATACAATTTTATTTTTTAATCATTTTCATACCAAAATTTTAAGTTTTTTTTCTCTCTCCTAACTTAGTTGTCATTGATAATTATTGTGTGATTTATTATGCGTGAGATAATTTTAAGACAATTTTATATTTAAGTGAAATTAAGGGTTATTTTTTGACACCCAATATTGATCTCGAAAAACACAAGTAATGAGGACTTAGTGAAGGGTTTCTATCATCTGAAAATATTTTTAAAAAGAATTAATTATAATTCACCTGATAAACATCAAAATATCCCCTTCCTCCTCCTACATAATTATTTTGTAGACTTGGTATGCGTGCTGTGCTACTTTAATTAACTGATTTTCTTGGCAGTACTTACTTTAATTATGTGTATTTTAACACATGTTAAAATTCGTCATCGAATTTAGCAGAATTAATTTGCGATTCAAACGCCAACAAAATTAAGAAGTTATAACTTTACATAGACTTAACATTGACCAGTGGCTGGATCTGGATTTCTAAAAAGAATAGTTAATTTTTAGTTTTTTAAGTTATGACGCGTTAAATTTAACTTTTAATAAGACGCACAAATTAAAGTGGTTGAAGCCAATACATACCGTCTTTTATGGACTATAAGACGTACAGTACCTTAATTTTTAAGTACATTTTTTAAGAAAAAACATTTTTACCATTTTTATTAGTAGATTACAAAGTCAAAATAAAAACAAATTCTTAGTTAATACAACCGGGACACTTGACCTTTAAAATAACTGAATATTGCTATCTAAACTTTCAATTTGGAATTTTAAATCCAGAACTGGACATTTTAAAATTAATTTCGAGTATAAGACACACCTTGAGTTTTGGAAGCAATTTTTAGAAGAAAAAAGTGCGTCTTTTAGTCCATAAAATACATCAATATTATTGTATAGTTGTTTTATAATGTAAAATTCAGCTTCTTCAAGCGGCAAAATTTAATGTGATTAAACTGAAACCATTTTACTCGTTTTGTAAGAAATTAAATGTATTTAAACAGTACTTAAACTGTGTATGGAAGTTAAAATGCCATTTCAGTAACTTAAATGGTGCATGTTGGTCACGAATGGGGTTTTTTATTTAATTTATCTTAATATTTCAAGCAATTATTTTATAAAAATGACTAAAACTATAACAATATAATAGTTTTATTTGAAGTGCGCATCTGTATTATGTTTGTTTAATTGCCCCATCACCCAAATTAATTTTAGCTATTTTCCGGATCAGCAAGTCTGAATTGTTAAGTGCACAAGAGAAAACTGTTATTGCTACTTGGTCGAAGAAAGCTAAAAACAGTACGGTACTTAGTCTACATCTCAAATCTCCCACACCTATAATGACACCTATTTATAACTTATTTGAATTAGTATTCACTTCAGTTGTTTTAATTAGTGTGGTATTTAAAAAGCTGTTGACATGTTTATTTTTTTGTTTAAATGAATGACGTTGACAGCTCCATTTGCCATTATCGAGTTACTTTTTTTGAAGTCCATATGTGCGATTTTATTATTATTATTTCATTTATTTATTCAGTTTTGAGTGATATTTTTAGTCTCTTGTTAGCTGTTTTATTGTTACTTCTATTGCAGTGTTTTTCCCTCTTAGTAGTTCTAGCTGATTGTAAGCTTCTAAGTTCTTGTAAGTTCTGACAATGTCAAATTATTCCCATTTCGCAATAATAATCGAGGAACTCAACTATGCACAGTTGATTATTATGTCATTTGAATTAGTCAGAAAAAATATTGAAATATTTAGTCTTTGAAGTGGTGATTTTTATTTTTAAAAACTATTTTAAAAAATAAAATGCATTTCAAGTTTTAAACCTCGTTGTACGAAATGGTATAGTGCTTCAATTAATTAAGAAAATGTTAACAACTTTTAGCTTCAACGTTAAGTACAGTACTGTAGCATAACCATTTTTCCAAAACCCTAATTTTAAAAAAAATTTAAGAATTAATGTGAAATGTGGAAACTATAGTAAATCAGTGGGGACTTGTAAAGGTTTTTAAGCATTCAATGGCTCCACCTTTTCAGCCCTTTATTGTTTAGCAATATAATCTTAAATAGACGTTTTTCCGATTTTATTGGAATTGTCGCATAATTTCGTGCGCTTTTTTTCAAAATATCTTTATGTATAAAAGCGTACGAACTTATGCAATAAGCCAGAAATATATAATTTCCACTTCCATATTTAATAACTATTATACACATACACGAAAAGCACCTATCTAATATTTTTTTGCACCTATTACCAATTCTCCATGAAATTGATTGATATACTCTTTTAATTATGTATAAAAAATCAATATCTAGTAAAAATGTATTGTATACCAAAAGACGTGAACTTTATAAACGACTATGTTGACTTTATAATTTTTTTTTTCTTTTTATGATAATTATTAACTCGAGTCATTTGTATTTAGTTGTAATAATTTGCATTATTACCAGTATTAATAATTGTTTATTCAATCTTGATAAGAAAAAAAATGTCGCGCATTGTACAGAGTATACTAATTTTAATTATTAATTAATTATAATTGATCCCATCAAAACGTTTCAGTTGAAAGAGAAAAAATTTAACAGCAAAAAATTATAGGGTCACCACCTGTTCAGTAGTTGCCATGGTTACTATAAAAATGCTATTTTTTGTCTGAAAATCATGGTTTTTTTTAACCCGAATATGTTTTCCCGGTGTTTTTTTTTTAATTATTATTATTATTATTTTTTTGCTGTGTTTACAAAATATAATATTATGCTAGTGTCACAAAGATTTTGAGCTTTGTCACACACGTTATGACGTAATAAGCACATATGGCGTTGTTACAAAAAAAAAAGATAATTAAATTAATTGTATGTTCAATTTTACCTAATTAATCATTACTCCCTCTCGTTCAAACCACCCCCCTTTTGTCCTTTAACATCCACTGTCGCACTTTTTACACTGGTTTAAATAATATAATATTATTGTATATATTATATATTTTCAAAATGACATTGCATTTTTAATTCTTTGTCTTGGCATTATTATATATGGCACATTATCGGTATACACTATAATGTACACACACAGAGAACTAATGTTTTAAAAATAAATAATATTAAATAAGACAATTCACTTTTACTACACTTTTAATGCATCTGTATAATCTTCTATATAGACAGTGTGCCAACTGAATGTTCGAGTTTTATATATGGAGATGAAGAAGAAACAAATGTTGATTATATTATTATATTTACATGAGTAATGAAAAAAAATATTATTGTAAAATTATAATTTTTTTTGGTGATTATTTAATGTGTTGTATGATGTCGAATTGTCGATCTAATTGTTTTTTGTTAGGTCAAAAAAAAATCAATATAAATGCGCGCATTTTTAAATTTATCATCTGTAATAAGGTTGTGCTGCACTTAACATACGAGTTAAAAAGCACTAAGAATTGTTTAAAATAATTAAAATATTCAAGAAAACAAATTGTACATTATTCGTTTTATTACTTTAGGGAGTTTTTATTTAGCTGGATTTAGAATTGAAAGCGGAACTGACTAAAAAAAACTTATGAAGACTGAATGGAATCAGAATTTGCACCGCCAGATGCAAATCCTGTACATGTTAAGTATAGTGTTTCAACAAAAAAATTTTAAATTGTTTTGGGTGCTGTTGAAATAATTTGTCAACAATTCCACAGCAGATGCTCTAATGACATGTGTTGTGCTTCGTTTTGGTTGTTCATATTTTATTTCTATATATATATATATATATATGTTAAAAATACTTTGACAACACTTGCAAACCTTTAACCCTTCTGGTCACCTACTCTTTTGACCTCGTTGAGATGGCCAGATGCGAATTATTGGACTCTAAGTTACCAGTGAGTTTTTGGGTGGAAGCAATTTCAACTGCCAACCACAGTAGAAACAGATGTCCATCAAAATCCATTCAAGGACAAATCCCATACACAATCTGGAAACAAAAGCAACCAGAAGTGGGGTATTTCCGAAAGTTTGGAACTGCCGCATTTGCGTTAATAAAGGCCCCCACAAGAGATAAATTTGATACTAAATCAACTGAATGCATTTTAGTAGGATATGACGAACAGTCGAAAGCCTATCGCCTGTACAACCCAGCTATAAAGAAAATAATTAAAAGCCGTGATGTAAAGTTAGTTGATCAACCAGGACAGTACACAGATACATCAGATTCCAGTGACATTGACGATGATAAAGACTTCTTCGAGTTTACATCAATTCCTGACGCACAAGCATTGCCCTACACAACTGATGGAGCTGATTTGTCCAACTCTGATATCGACAACCCAGATCACCAGGAAATCGACGAGCAGACTGACATCCAGGAGCCCCAAATGGTGAGAGGCAGGGGACAACCAAAGCTTATCCGCACAGGTGGAAGAGGACACCCACACAAGGAATACCAGATGGTTCCTGAGGTCGACAATGAGGACACTGTTGACAAAATCATCAACTTAGCTGTACACGAAGATATAACAACGGCAAAAGCTGCACTTCAAAGCAAACATGCAAATGACTGGCAACAGACTCTCAAGGCTGAATACGATGCACTCATAAGAAATGGCACTTGGGAGGAAGTAGATCAACCACAACATAAACGGACAATCGGCAGCAGATGGGTACTCCAGACAAAGTACAACTCCAGCGGCAACATCGAAAAGCGCAAAGCTTGACTCGTCGCAAAAGGGTTCTCACAAAGACCAGGTATTGACTTTAATGAAACTTTTGCTTCAGTAGCCTGCGCCACATCAATCCGTATGATCATGGCACTTGCCGTAAAACATGATTTAATGGTGCATCAAATGGATTTCATCACCGCATACCTGAACGGCGACCTAGATGAAGAAATCTACATGGAGAAGCCAGAATCATTCGACAAAATCTGTGGATCCGCAAATGGAAAATATTGAAACTACGGAAATTGCTGTATGGACTCAAACAATCTGGCAGGCAATGGTACAAGAAACTGAATGAAAAATTAAGAAAACTTGGCCTTAAACCACTCCATGCAGACCCTTGTGTTTACTACAAAAACCATAAAGGGAAAATCACCATAGTAGGTATATACGTTGATGATCTAATAATTGCCTCTAACTTAAATTCCATGAATCAACTGAAAAATGACCTGATGACAACTTTCAAGATGAAGGACCTTGGACCTATAAACTACTGTTTAGGCGTCAACTTCAACCAACATGAAAAGTCTATCACCAAGGATCAAAGAAAGTATCTAAATGACGTACTGAAAAGATTCAACATGGAAAACAGCAAACCAATTGCCACACCGCTTGACGCTAACAGCAAGCTAAGATGATCCGAAACCAAATTTGAGAACAGAAAGGAAGAAGTTAAAAGCTTCCCGTACCAAAGTTTGGTAGGTTCACTAATGTACTGAGCAGTTTTTACGAGGCCAGATATCTCCTACGCTGTCAGCGCATTAAGTCAATTCAACTCGGACTATGACATGCCACACATCCTCGCTGGGAAAAGAATCTTACACTACTTAAAAGGAAGTCAGGACCTCGGCCTAAAGTTTGTGAAGTCCGACGATCAACTGACTGTTTTGCTGACGCTGACTGGGCCAGCGACTTGAATGACCGACACTCCCACACCAGCTACGTTTTTAAACTCTCCGGATGCGCTGTGAGCTGGGTTGCTCAAAAACAATGGACCGTCGCCCTATCAAGCACAGAGGCTGAATACATGGCCATCTCGGACTCTGCAAGAGAAGCCATTAGTCTACGTAGTTTCCTGAAAGAAATTGGGGACTTAAAACCGGGACCAACAACCATCTATAACAACAACCAGAGTGCTAAAAAACTGGCTGCTAATCCTGTTCACCACTCCAGGTCCAAGCATATTGTAGAGATTGTAAAGATTCAGTATTTGCCAACAACGGACATGACAGCTGATGTTCTCACCAAGGGTCTCTTCTCGCAAAAACATGAGCAATTCATTAAGAAAATGAGAGTTACTACAATCAACAATAATTAAGTTTTTAGATTTAATTTTTGACATTTTGTTTATTTAACTCTCATTAAGATTATGCCATTGAGGGGGTGTGTTAAAAATACCTTGACAACACTGGCAAACCTTTGACCCTTCTGGTCACCTACTCTTTTGACCTAATTTCACTAAGGTCCTAAATATAGTGCATACCCTTCACTTCACTGTTAGTCTTATAACTGTTAACTACTCTATCGCTCACATGTATGTTCCATGCCTTCACAGTTATTAAACCATGTTTTACAACAATATAACACTACAGTAATACTTTATTATGTGAACACTTTACTATGGAATAATATTGTTTCAGTATTTTTGTAGCTTATGTACTTTTTTATTCTTAAGGGACTACTTGGCTACATAAAAGTCCATCTAGTCATACTTTTGGTAGTATGAAGTCCGCCTGGTATCTCTTTTAATTCAGCTACGAAAATAAGTCCATACTCCAAAATAAACTTTCAAGATTTAGTCGAGTGTAGCCTTTTTCTTTATTTTAAAACCGTAATTATGCAATAACAAATTAAAAATGCAAATATGGAAATAAAACCGTTCATGTTCGACAGTAGTTTTCCACCAAGTGAAATGTTTGTTAAAGTGGAAGACAATGTATTTCTTATTAAAAAGAAAACCTCTCATGCGTAAGTCTCATCAACTGTATTAATCACAAACTGATTAGTTTATCATGTTAAATCTCAATTTCATTGCAATTATGATGACGTTAACTTTAAATTTCGGCATTTAAATATTGGCGTTAAAATTAAAAAGTGAATGCAGTTTTTTCCTGTTTTACTATTTTATACTAGAAAAATCAAATTTACTTTTTTAAAGTAAAATCACAATTGTTACAATGAAAAAATTGATAAGAAAACGGCGAACATTCGTTTGCAATATTTGAATTCTGGCGCTATTCATTTTATTTATTTTTCATTGCTGTAGATCATTATGCCGTCGTTTTGGGCTTGATTAGAACCATGTTTGGGGAACTTAGAAAAGGATTTCCGGATTAAAAGCAACGGTTTCGTCACTTGCACCCTATTTGACATTTTGCACCCTATTTTACATAAAGGGACAAAAATCACAGGTTCTTAAAATTAGTTTAAAATCGTTTAATAAAATGTAAAATAGAGTGCAAGTAACGAATCCGTTGCTTTTAATCCCCAAATCCGTCTCTAGGGCCCAAACATGGTCCAAAGAGCTCCCAAAACGACGACATACTAATCTATAGCCAAGAAAAATCAATAAAATTAAAAGCGCCAGAATTCATATACAGTACGTTTTCCATTAACGTATCCTGCTTACATTTTGTTTTAGGCAAACATCAACTATGTGCAAAAACCAAAAAACAATTTTAAATGCAGACTCTTCCACAGACTGTGGCGCGCCCTAAAAAGTGGGGGAAATTGCAGGGTTCCCCCCAGGATGTGCCCAAGTAGTGGCACCAGGACTATCCGTTTAGGACTTACAAAGGCAACTACATTGTCCATTTCCAATGACTTGATCGCCTTTTTCAGAGCGTTTATATTTTTCTTTAATCCCGGAATTGCAAGCTTTCCAATCATTTGAGCAACATTTAAAATGAAAGTCTATGCAAAAAAGTTTGAATTGTTGATTATATAATGCTGCTGATGGAATACGGTACTTACGTGCACATTGGCATTCACGAGTATTGTTGATTTGATAGCAGAAGTCGCCGCAATACCAGTTATTGACCAATGACAATGACCAATAGCCAATGACCATGAACTGTAGATCCTTCACTTGGACATCAATCGGTAAATAATAGATAATTTCTGGCTACATCTTTCACTCGGCTTCCCATTTGAAATATTTTCTATGTACCAGGTACACTGTCTACGAATGTATAGCTTGTAAGATCTTCCGGTTAAGCTGGTGAACTAATAAAGTAAAAGGTGTTTTCGTTTTCAGCATTTAACATACCAATGAACCATAACGACAAGAAAGACCAATACCTGTCATTGAATTGAATGAATCATGATCAATCTCTGGTCAGGAAAAAAGTGAAGTATGGGTGGTGAAAACAGAACCTGGGGGAGGGAGGGATTCACTTAGAACTTTCCCACTTTTTGGGCCTGTGACAGTCTGCCGAAGGGTGTGCGCTTTACCCACAAAAAAGATTTTAAACTCACACTGTTGCAGCCCAAAAAGTGGGAAAATTACTCCCAGCAAAACCCCCTTATCTACACTCACATTACTGCACCTGCACCATTGTTTATTGACTTTATTTTTCTTTCTTTTGCTATCCCCGGGATTCGAACCCAGAACCCCTGGCTTTCTACACCAGCCAGCTCAAGCACAGAGCCACGACCTAAACACACTAGAACAACTCACTGAACTACTGGTCTATCATAAGTTAGCAAAATAATTCCGTTTAAAATAAATCATTTTTTTATTTCAGTAAACTTACATTTTATTATCAAAAATGCAGATTTTATTTTAATTTTTGTTCGCAAAAGCTCGGTGACGGATTACTTGACAAATCAGTCCTTTTACTCAAAATCAAAAAAAATTAATTAATTTTACAATATTGGCTTTAAAAATCTTGAGACTCCGAAGTTTCCAGCCTGATGGATTAATCTGACGCTGATGAAACCTAATAAGTTATTTTTTTTTAGAAAATATCAAGTTACTTAAAGGTTAACCGTTATTAAGCCTTCTAGTATTTCAAATAATTACTAAGTTTAACGAAATACGAATTTTGACTTTTAAATTTCACCTTAAGATGTTTATTAATTGTTTATTTTTCAGTTAACTGACTAGTTATTTGTCATAATATGCATTTAATCATTGAAAATTCAATGGCACAATTTATAAAAAATTAGTAAACTAAAATTTTGGAATCAAGTAGTTGTCGTTGTCTAATTTAACATTTTAGTATCCAAAACCAATCTACAATGGCAAAGTTCATATTTTAGTTAAGCATCACACACTGCGAAATGACATTTTAAAAGTTTTCACGATTGCCATTTACTTTTATATATCATTCACTATCATGACAAATATTAAATTCTACGTAAGTACTGCACTACTATGGTAAACAAAGTCAGTCAACCTAAGATCGTTGCAAGTATATATTTCATGAAATCTAGAATGCAAGGTTAGTATTAATATTGATTATGGATTACACAAGCAACCAGTACATTACTAAGTCACTTCCAGTTACATAAAAAGCTGAAGTTAAATGATGTTTTAGAAATTCGCGTTTAAAACATTATTTATAGTTTTAGGAACTGCATGCGACTGTTTTCGCATTTTCGTCATGGATTTATACTGTTATAGTACAGTATAATCATAACTACATCAGATTTAAGTACCTCAAATTGGTACTTCTGATTGTATTGGTACTGAACTAGTTGTATGTACTGTACTTTGATAACACTTTCAACACTGACAATCTGTAATAACAAAGTTTTTATGAGATATTATAATCTCATAAGATACCATGCCACCAGAATCTGTTGTAGTGACTGTTCACAAGTACTGAAACCATGATATTATTCCAATGAAATTAGAATTTACCATTAAATGCTGTACTAACTGTGTTTCCAAGCAGAAAGAATCAAAGAACAGTCAAACATTCCGTTCATGGCTGCCGATTTCAACAGTATTTCAGCAGTACCAACAAGATGCTTCATCGTACATATCCATTTAATCACTTCGATGATATCTTAATATGGTATTCCAACCAATCGCTTCAAAGTACCTATAATAAAATTTAATAAAATAATGATAGCGGTGCTGGCTAAATCATAAATGCAACGATATTCACACAAACATTGTACAGACTGTACTTCAAAATTCGTTAGATTGACGAGTCAGCTACGAATTACACACCAGCAGTTATCGACGCATCAAACACCCGGCTAAAAACATAATTATTATTACTAATAAATAATAAGACATAGATAATCATAACTCTGGCAGTATGACACTTAATTAGGAGCTTAACAGCGGAAGCATTGGCCACCTTTATACGGTTGACGTGATGAAGACATACACCCCCTCAGTCATCAGCACGCCATAGCCAGTTTTCTGCATCCAGAAGAATGATTGACCATTCCCTGAAAACAAAAATGAATTTAGAAAAGTTGCCAAGTTTCAAAACGCTAAAACTTCAACTGAATGGCATTACTGTAATTAAAAGATAAATCATTAATCAAAGTTATCACAAAATAAAATCATTCAAATGCATAAACGATTTTTTTTTTCACAGATCAAGCTAAAATAAACATTTAATTCAATTGTACAAGCACAGCCACTTAGAATGTAGAGTTTTCCTTAATAAGGAAATAGTAACGCTTTAAGTGAGAAATACTTTTTAAAAGTAAAAGAATTTTTTGTTTTTTGGATTAATGCTTTCCAGTTTAACTGTACAGTATAATAAAAATTGGTAATTAACTTTTTTTTTTTTAACAATTTAGATTAATTATTAGTGATTTTAACTTCGCACTTCAAACGTTACTTAACATTAATTCGATTCCAATGTGGTAAAGAAATATTTGCATAGCGAAACAATTCAAAAAGAAATATTCAAAATAAAACAGCAAGAAAAATTTACATACATTTGTAATGTTTTTCATGACTGAAACGGAAAGTAACGGCTTTATGTTAAGACATGGATAATAATACAGTAACAGTGGCAATTTTAAGCGCATGTGTTTCAACAACCCTTATCAGTTTTCTTATCTTTTTTTCATTTTTTTTATTTTTGTAATAGAACTTTGTACATATAGTTAGCTATCCAATTTCAAAAATTGAATTTTTAAATACTGTACATTGTAAATATCGTAAACAATTTATTATTTTTTATTTTCTCTGTTTTCTTTTAATTTTTTTTATACAAAATTAAAGACTAAAAGTTTAAACTTCCATTTCATTAGTTTGGAAATGAAATTTTAAACTGAGAAGAGTTGCTATCAAAAACTTTCTTTTAAAAAATTGATATACTTGACTAAATCTATCTTGTAACTCTGCGTTTCTAGAACAGTGAAATTTTGTCATTAACAGTCATATTTTGTTTAAAAAAATGAACACATTTCCAAGTACGTGTATAAGCGAATAAAATCTAATAGTGATGTACGGTATCTATGGATATACTGAATCCTACGTCTGTTTTTAAAACAAAAATGAATAAGCCAATTAGACAGTATTGGAAAACGAGTTTTCCTCTTGTAGATATAAACTGATTTCTTTCTGCTCATTACTCAAATCATCAACGTACTTATGCTTACAGGGATCAATCGCGTTTTGGTCCTTTTCACCTTTAGATTCGTCACAACTCGAGTCTTTACTTTCAGAAGTCACAACTTCCGCGGAACACTTATTTTCGTCCGTCTCCATAGTCTGATCACTAGAACAATCTACAATAATAGGGTTGTTTAAAGCATTAATAAACTGGGTACCGGTACGATTTTCGAGAAAAGGCAATGGTTCTGCCAGTTCATCGCTCACGTCGTTTATACAAGTCTGACAAAAACGGTCAATTATTTCTTTTGGTTTACCTCGAGTATCGTTTTTAAGATTTTCATTCTCGGTCTGTAAAAGGTTTATCTTTTTTTCTAAGTCATATATCTTCTCTTGTAAAAGTTTACTTTCTGTATCAGCTGTTGATTTATCGTCTTTCAGGATATCCTCTAACTTCTCAACCCTATCTTCTAACACCATGTACTCGTGAATTAGCTCAACTTTATTCATAGAACTTAATCTTTCAGCGTTTATGTTTTGATAAACTTGACTGAATTCTTTTTGGAGAAACTCGTCCTCGTCTTCAGGGGAAGTGTAGTAGTAGTCTTCATCTTCCAAGCCATTTCCTGACTCCTTACGTTGCCTGGGCTCTCGGTTGTTCTCACCGATATTGGGTACTTGTTCGTTATGATCTTCCATCAAGAACTGAGTTGTATTATATGGTGCAACTGGTTTACCGTGCGCAAATCTTTCGGCTCGAACGCGATGCGCCCTTAGCGACTCCTTATCCTCCAGTTGACGCTTCTCGTCCCACGTTAATTTATTATACGGTTTCCATTTACGTTTCTTAGACCTACCTCTGCGATGTCTTTTCCGTCTCATCACATTATCCGAAATACATCCCATATTTTTTTCGTCTTCGCCCTCAAGACTAATACGGATCTTCTTATTAACGACGATCGAGTTTTCCTCGAAATCCGAAATCGCTCGCTGATCGTCAGTGGTGTCGTCTGCTCCTCCTTCAACAATCGCTACAATGTTGTCGATAACGACTTTCTCCACATCCGAGTTATTCCCTATGGCAATGTTGTCAGAGGCTACCGAAGTCGATATGGCATCAACACTTAAAATAACTTTAATATCAGCCATTATGGATTATTTGAACATTCCCTATGCAAAATAATACAATTATAAACATTTCCTTCTTAAAAAATATTTTTAAAAAATTTTAAAAATTACCTTAAAATAGTGTTTACTGTAAATACTGTCGTCTTCTGACGTAACGTCCACAAAGACATCATTGATCGAACTACAACGAAAACCAGAATGTTACTTCCTTTATATAAGGCGATTAGCATACTGTGTTACTACGCTGAAAATAGTCCCCTACTAATCTGCTAATAAATAACTTATTTTACCCAAACACTTGTAATACAAGATTGATATGTTCTAATAATTAGTCTAAAATCATAAATTTCTACTGAGTTAGTTATGAAGCGTTATAAACTAATAATAAACCCCCTTGGTGAGCTACTGAATAGAACAGTGTTGTTGGGCTACGTGGGGCGCCATCTGGGATAAGGAACGCTGTTATTTCGTTTATTCTGAGCGAATTTGGGGTTGTGCTCAATTTCCGTAAATACGTAAATCGAAATTTTAGTACATAAGAGATAATTAATTGACGTTGCTCATTATCATACGGTGTGTGGTGAAATTGTTTTCCTTACGCAATACATATTGTGGACACATAAGTATTTCTTATAAGAAAAGCAGAAATTGTCAAATTAGCTTAGCATCTGTCTTCATTTGCCCTTCGCTTGACATACATAGAAAGGTGGGAAGAGTTGGGTTCCCTTTCCTGACTACGCAGTTTTTTTTATAAATAAGTTTAGTACACAAATACTGTAAATAAATATATATGGGTACTTAACATAGCAATAAATTATGACGTTGTGACTTTTACTCACAGTATGAATTGGATGGAATAACTTTTTTTTCTATTGGAAAATTTTTTATACCTGTAATTTAATCAAATTGATTAAATTTTTTATTATTATTATAATGGCCACTATGAAAATCCAAATAAATTGTCATGAAGTACTGTATTTTTAATGTACTTAGTTTTAATTATAAAAAGTAATTAGCAGCAGCTCTGAAAGAAACGAAACGTATACGACGTAAACATGGCCATTGATTTGTTTGAAAAGTTAAATATGTTTACATTTATTTTGTTTGACATTTGTTTATGTGGCAAGCCACATTCGGTCATGAACAAATCAAATACAACATTTTTTTAATTCTCTATACCACCAATTTAAACAGAGTGTGTATATTAAGCAATTAAAAATGCTACAAAAATAAAATAATTTCATCCATGTTAGTTTTTATCAAACGTCTTCATAACGTTAGTATTAATCTGTAATGACAAGACAAAAATTTCGCAATCCACATTGATGACAGATTAAGTTACCAAAAATAATAAAATAAATCGTTTTACCTACGATATTATAATGACTTTAAAAGATGAATTAAATCACAAAGTGCTTTACATTTCCATTTTCCATAATACAAGTATAATGGACCTCTGACCACATAATACTTTACAAAGAAATGAAATTTAGTTGCTTAATAATGTTGAAAGGCAATAATTTAAATGTTTTAGCTTAAGATACACCGATATAATTAACTTCCCATAATAAACTTCATCATTTTCCAACCCAATTAAATATTACAATAACTGTCAACCAACGTTGCTAAATCGTTTAAAGTTAATAATTGTAATTGAACGGATTTGTGGAATTGTAAATATATACTTTTAATTTTTATAAATCCATAAAATCCTCTGTAATATATTTAATTTTAACCTGTAAAAGAGTGCATATTGACATAAGCGCTTCATTCAATAAAAAGCTCCTAAGAACTTAAATCAAAAAATAAAATGGTTAATAATATGGATCATTTATAGCTTCTGACAAAATTGTAGTGGTTTTATGTACAGCAATGTCCAAACTTGTACTAACTTGTCTCTAAAATCGAAATCTACGAAATACAATTATTATTAAGCTAATGATGAAGGAAAAATTTCTTGATATTGGTGTCTTAATTGACCACCTCTGCAATAATAAAGTTATATTTTGTAATTATCAACAGTTACCGATAGACATTGTTTTATTATAGTTAAGTTCGGTTATATATTATTTTTATATGTAGCTAGTCCCTTTGAAGAATATTATACAATGTGAACACCATAAATATATCAAGAGGAAATATTTAAATATGACAAGAATCGAACTGTAAAATATTCTCTTACTCCCTAACAAGTTTAAAACACAAATCTTTGGTTTGCATCTTGTGACGAGAACAAGATTCAGTTTAAATCACTCATTTTTTGTTCTTCTGAAATCATTCAATAATAATTACTGTACACTCCGAAAACCAGGCCAAAAATTTCTTCATGGATAGCGCTCATATCGGCTAAACTACCACGAATATTTAAATATCTTTTAGTCTTTATAAGGTTTACAATTTTACATTTAACTGCCATATAAGTTATAATCTATCCTAGAAAAAATAAGCTTGTAATTTAAAACTTTTCGAAAGAGAATTGTATGATGGGTGCATTTCTTTTTCTTTGTATTTTAAAAACACTATGCGCCAATTTTTGAGCCCACGTTAAAACGAGATTTCATTTTTTTACACACAAAAAATGCGTTATATGTATATAGATATATATTTTTTAAATCATCCAAGTGAGATTAAAAGTTAAAAAAAGGTTTTTAAAATAATATTTTGTCACTGATATCTAGTGTGTAAGAAATAGCTTACTCATCCTCTGGCAAAGGAAGAGCGCAAATAATTGATTTCATAAACGCCGCTGCTACTAAAGATGAATATGGCTGCCACTCTTTTTTCCTCATTCCGTCTCTATAATCTGAGATTCCTCGAATAAACATGTAGCTATCCTTTCGGTTACCAAATATAGACTCGACTACTGCATCGAATTCAGTATCAAAGGCTAAACATCCATATAATCTGGAAAACTCCTGCCTAATCTCTGGATCTTTAACGATTTGTCTTCCAGCTCCAATCGGGCCAAAATGTATTCTGGAGACTCCACTCTTATGACCGTTAACGAGACCATCAGGAGGCAAAGGATGCTCCATTTCGATAATATCTGTACCACCGACTGGCATATATAAGCGGTCAGTGTCTTTGGAGGGGCGTTGAAATAGAGATTCTTGACCGTCCAGCTCTTTCAAGCCATTTTTAATATAAGTATCCCAAGGACATTCTTCCGGATTGTTTTCACCCATCTCCCACAGCTGCCTGGCAATCTGTTGAAGGATCATGTTCGACGGTGTCCATGTCTTTGCCTCAAACATGTATCCACCTTTTTCCATTCGCCGCACTTGATCGCAATATGCATAGACGTAACTTCTGTTGGGCGGTGGATGAGATACTACCACATCGCCCAACCGCACATGACGAGAATAATCGGTGAAATGAGGAACACCTCCACCACAACCAACCAAAAATACATATTCAACTTTCTGGAATGACCCTAAAATAAAAACAAAATAACTTCTTGCACTGTTTCTGCACAAGTTTCAGTTACACAAATTAATTATTACCTAACAATCTTGTGGTGGTGTTACCGGCTGCAATCATAGCTGCACGAGTATGCCCCACAGTTGGCAGTTTTGTTGACACAACCCGATGCACTCCAATATTACCAAGAGTGTAAACATTAGATTCTCCTGAAATAAACGACTCAATTAATTACCAGTTTTAACGACTATACAATATATTAAAAGATTCACACTCACCTACTGTAGTATACCTAACGTATGTATCTTTATTCTCAATCATAGCATCGACTGCCAATTTCTCGCAAAATTGTGCTGTAATAATGGCAATAGTTGGTTGCTGAGAACTAATTACTGTTGGCATTTGACGTACGATCTTGACATCTAGAATAAAACAACCGATTTCGTTATTATTTAAAAAAACGTCTCAAGAAAAATTCCAACGATTAAATAAGTTTAATTTCAGTAATATATGTACCTGCTTCATGAGATGTTACACGTAAATAACAGCGACCTGCATTACTATCAACAGCTCTAACAAGCCCTTTAGATTCCAGCTGTTCAACTTCGAATTGGACGTCATCATCAGCACTACCGAGTCTTTTAAAATAGAAATAATGTTTGTATCAAAACATTTTGTATTGCTCGTATTAAAGGAGTTAGAAATGCTTAACATGAACGAAACACATACTTGGCTAATTCTTTGATTGACAAGGGATTAGGATACGAAGATTCTATAGCTTCAAGTATTTTGTCTTGACATAATTCCGCTTTGTTAGAAACGATACTGTCTTCCATTGACGCTAAAAACATTAAAAAGCAATTATTAAGTTTTATCTGAAGAAGATTGAACAATAATGTTAATCCATATATTTTACAATTAATTATACAAAAGTTTTACTCCATCTATATATTCATACCAAATATAATCATCGAAACTGTAAAGTTGCCATGCAACAATAAAATATATTAAAAAAGGGGAACCAACATTTCAAAAACTGGTCATGTATTGTAAGCTGAAGAAATACTATGTTAGCAATTAGGTAATAAGCATAAAATTAAAAATTAGACAATAGTAATTGTCATGGAATTATGTTAAGGAAACAATTTAAAGTGATTATCTACTGTATAGCCCTCATAAATTAAAGGAATAAATAACCGCCTACATAGGGTTGTCTTACAGGTAAAAGTTACACAATTTACTACAACTAAGCAAAAGCGGAAAAAGTGCCTGTTGAAACTACCAGAACTATATTTACAAGTATAAACGTAAAAACCAACTTTTTTAAATAAATTTCTCATCACAGAAATGCTAGCTTTTTTACATCATTATTTTCCTAAAAGCTACAGTTTTAATTTTATTTTGACTTAAAAGTTAATTGATAAACATTCAATATTCTAGAAATGGCATTCATTTGCAAAAAATGCAGACAAATCAGGTGCAAACAAGCAAAGAGAAAGATCTCAAGACAGATAAAGCATTTAGAAATATGTGATAAAGCAGTTAATCATGCCCATTGCACTGCGAGTCATGTACCAGTGTCCAAGATGTGATCAGCCCATGGCCTTCCTATGGTATATAGTATTCCCCCTGGCATAGCTACAGTGAAAAATAAATGGAAAGATAGAAGTAAAAATACCAGTGATAAAGCTTCCGCATAGATTTGTATCTGTTTATACATTAAACAGTAGAAGTGATAGTAGCATGTTGTGACACATGGCATAAAACGATAAAAGTATATGATAAAGAGGATATCACCCTTAAAAGTGCATACGGAAATTTAAATAAAGTGAGTAAGGAACTACTGTACTTTAAGTTAGTTAATAGAAATAAAACCGGAAAACTTATAAAGAAGAGACACTTTATTAAAAAATAGCCTTGGAGTTGTCACTGTACTTTTGAAGTTATGATGTCTCTAAGTTTATTACCTAAACACTTTCAAATGAACACTAATTGGCAATACAATAATATTAAATGATCTGGTGTTTCTATTTTAATTAATCCCTAAAAAAATATCCAGCAGCCATGTAATTAAGTTTTGTAGACTCATCAATTACAAAAGCAAAAAAATTGCAACTGTGCACTTTTTAAACCGAATAGAAATGCTTAAATAATTATGTCAAATAAGTTCCTAAATACAACGATACTAAATGCAAAATATAAAGTTTTTTAAAAAATGGAACTTTAAAATAAAAAAAACTTACTTGGTCTTGTAGGAGCTTGATCTATTTGTTCCAGTTGAGATAATTCAACTTCGATTCTCTTCAGCTGCGGATATCTATTTTGCATGAGCTTCATTATTTTTTTAATAAAACCGACGTAATCTAAAATCAAAATATCAAACAAAATTTATTACTATAAATGTTTAACTCTCAGACGGGGGAAGAATAATCAATATCTATAAATAGGAGAATAACCTCTTGGAAACTCCATTGGACTGACAATTTCTTTGAAAAAATCTTGACCAATTGTTGTATGTTCTTCTTCTGATACTCTGGGTTTAAACCAAAACCTCAACTTTCTACTTTCCTGTAATAAAGAGACCAAGAATATTAAATCAGACACTAGTTACACCGTAACATAACGTTTGCAGGGGCAGCAAATTTGATGTTAAATCGACAGTCAGATATACAGTACAGTTAATCTCAAAATGTAGAGTACTTCTCACTGTAATGATCCCAAATCATCTTCAACTTAACATTTAAATTGCTGCCCCTGTAAATAAATCATTGAGAAAACCCAATAAAATGATTAAAAAGTATACTTGTGTGTGACTTTTGGTTTGATTGTTGACCAAATACACTTTAAATTCGACACGTAAATGCGGTGAAATGTTGTTATCTGTATCTGGAACAAAAGGGAGAACAGTTAGTAATCAAGACATAAAAATAATCATCAAATCTTAATTGGTAATTGTTGTTTTTAAACTACTGTATATATATATATATATACTTTCGGTTCCATTCGATTGTTTGGCGATGACAATTCCAGAATGCTCTCCTCCTCCTGTATGAACAATTTTTGAACTGTTCACCTCTTTATTATCTGGTATTCTTTCTACTCTAATAGTTGTTGACTGGGCTGTTTTTTTCACTGGTGTCATCATAATTTTCTCGGGTCCATCGTCGTATTCACTCATATCTACAGAAATATATAAAAAAGTAAAATTAATGATACATTACTACCATTTCATAGCTTCTAGGTTTCACTTTTTAACCTTTCGTAACAATAAAGGTTGCAATTTAATAACTTGCAATTAAACCATCAAAAAAAAATCATAATTCTCCCCTTAAAACGGAAATTTAAATCACATTGTGTTTTTTTTACAGGTGTAACTATTCTTTTTAGGTTTATGTAACATTGTAATAACTTTTTTATTTGGTAACTATGCAATTTCCTCGTATTTTTTTCTTAACTATTTCTAAGGTAGTGTTTAAGTTAACTCATTGTTTACCTTCAGCAGATAAGTTTCTTGCTTTTTAAATTTTGTTGACATACAAAACAATAGCGGGCCATACAATGATACAACATTGAAACACTTTTCCTATCATGTAAACAATAACACTGAGCTTAAGACAAGATGTTTCTCCTCGTGTTTCTTCGCATTTATTTCACAGTTAAGCGGTTGTAAAATTTATGAAGTGAAAGGATTATATGACACCGGTGCACAATTTAAACTCAATAATACAGTGCCATTTCCCTTAAGCTTTGATTAAATTTTATTCTTTTTTCCTTCAAAAAAATAAAATTCCTTCAAAATAACGCAACACAAGGATCCAATAATAAACCTCAAAAAAAACTTAAAACTAAATTTAGGATTTAAAAAAAATTTATGCGTTTTCTTTTGACAGCGTTTAAATAGATGAGAAAGATCACAAGCATTATAAATTTTCTAAATAAGGCATTCGAATTCTAAGTAGGGGGTTAAAAAGCTCCATGGAACCAGTCCGAAATCAGAGGCACCAAAAGCAGAGGATTGGTTGGATGGCTAACTATCCTCCCTCACACTTTAACTCACCATTTGGGGTCGAAAAAAAAAAAAACAGGGGTTTAAACTCCGATCTGGGGATAGGGGAGCTCCCTTTCCCAGCCTCTGAAATATAAAGCCTACTGGTTCATGTTGTTCACGCTTGCGTCATTATTTTGTGGGTCAAAAACAGAAGACCCTCACATGATAAATAGTCTTTCATTTCCGTCGTTTATTTATATAGCGACAATGTACATGTAACCGTAAAATAAAATAAAAAAACTCGTCTATATTTTGAAATAACTAAGCTTTTATTTCTTACAAACAACTGCTGTAGCTAGAAATTTATTTTAACAGACCACTTTTTATAGCACTAAACAATAATGCTGAACTCTTACAGTAAGTTATAATACTGCAGTCGAAAGATTGGACGGTTATAATGTATCTAATTTTATTTACAGAGCTTGTGCCTGCTCTTAAAAGCATCTAGTTGGTTAGTTTTGTTTCTAAAAAGCCAAACTATAAGTTCTAACAACCAGCAAGAAAGCCCAATAATGCTCTTTCTGGTTACTCCGACAAAGGTTAAAAAATAACATTTTGTTCGTTACACAGCACTATAGCTTACAGTACGTTTGATATGGATTTTAAAAATAAAGTTAAAGACGAGGCCGACATCTAAATTTGGAAACTTTCTCTCATAATGTTAAAAATGATCGATCGATTTCATTCACTCAACATTTGCAGCAAATGATGAAAGCCGAACCCAATTACTGTGCATGTGACGCCAGACTATGCAATTCATTTAAGCAGCACAAAAAAAATGAAAAAAAAATCTAAATAAAACACTTAACGAGAGCTTTCGAGTAAGTTAATACGAGTAGTTATTATTAAAAACGCTATCAAGCTCAAAATGTCTACATTTAAGCATGTAAGTATTTATTTCCAGACAATATAACACGACGTTATTTTCAATTGGTAATTGCTTTACTAAAAATATAAGATAAGACCCATTTATTTACATCAATATTTACGTAGATCCAGAAACTTTTATTGATAAACAGGCATGTTGCAAGTGCAATCGATATACAATATAAATACAAAAACTTATTAATAGGTTGATATCAATCAATTATTGCGTATTTCTGGTACAGAATCGCAATTGTACTCAATAATTTATCAATAGTAATTTACGAAACTGGACATAATTACTTTTAACTAGTCCAATAAACAAACCATTCATAAATTAACTGAATTACTGTAACAATAATGGAAGCATAGAAGGTGTTAAAATCGAATTAGATTCCAATTAATTTCATCAGCTACTCCAGAGAGATATCATAGAAGCAGTTAACCACAGAATACAAAGTAATGGTTCACTATAGTGAGCTCATGTTTCCTGTTGAAAAGCACTTAAAGAAATCCAGTACACAATGCTATATCGGTTAACTGAGTATTTACAATCTCGACAGAAAATATAAATCATCTGGTAAAAGCACATAACCATGGGTTACGCACTTCTAAGTCCTAACTGATTTTGAAAGATTGAAAACTTAAAAAATAATAAGTTATGATTGATGTCTTATTTCTGAAGTTTGAAACTGAAATTAAACAGTAAAGCTATTTAACCGTCGGCAACAATAGCGGAAACCATAACAGTTAAACAGTAATAAGCAATCACATAAATTAAGTTTATGAAAAAATCGTTTTGTGTACTCAGAAGTTGGTTCCAAAAATAACCCAGTTTTTCATGAATTTTATTTTTAATAACTAGGTCGCGTTTTACACACAGTAGCGTTACACTCGTTTAGACCAAAAATAATTTGTTGGCAGGTGAAATATGAATGTAATAATTCTATTTCATGTGACAATAATATTATCGGTAACTCAGTTACTGTAATTATGGTTCATGGTGGTCTCGTACATTTCCACATAAAATAACATCACGAAAAATGCTTTCCAATACTTTTTTGTACTATGTCAAAAGATAAAGTTACAATAAACATCAATACTCATTTAGAGGACATTAAAAGGACATTTAAAATTCAAGTAAAAATACGATAATATAAAATAATTAGTTATTTCAGCTTTAAAATTTGTTATCTCGCCGTGAATGTTTAACTACCCTGTATTTTTGCGCAATAATATCGCAACTAAACGTAAACAGACAAATAAATCTCAATCATGTTATTCTAACTACAGTTAGCTGTTTGATCATAATATGAGGATCCGCTCAACAGAAAATGTTTCACTTGTCACTACTAGTGGAAACTTGCAAAGCTTATCTATATGCTGTCTATCCTTACACAAGAATGTACAGCGTAATCCTTCTAGCAATAAAAGTGAAATTATAAAGTGAATTGCCACTTATCAGGCCATCCAAACAATATTATTTTGTCAACAACTGATTTGAAAGTTTACTCTGGTCTGACGTTTAAATCTCTAAAAACCACTGAAAACGTTATTGTAGCAAATATTATCTTTTAAAAAATAAACATTCTTATACAAAAAAAAAAGTTTAAAGAGCCAATCGACAGTAAGTGCGCAAACAATGGAAATCAAAATACTCAAAACTCAATGTAAATGCATAGTAGCAATGCAAGGTATTTTTTGTTATGACATTTTAATTAATACAGTATTAAAAACTAGAAAAAAATTTTTGAAAGATATGCATTATACAGTACAGCTTGCAATACGTTTCTTCATTATTTTTTTCTACAATCTCTGAACCATGAACTCGAAAGTGTCAACCACTAAAAATGCAAATTATCTTCTTATACTTCTGGTAATTACTAATGTATGTATTCAAAAATGGCTCGCACTCATTTTAATTTTTCAGTCAGCCCATTCGAAAAAGCTATTCCATGTTTCTTACTTCTGAATAATTTTATCAAATTGTTAAGCGAATCAGATAGAAGTTTGTAAACATACAAAACTATCTAATTAGCCAACCAAATCTAGAGGTTACCATAAGATACATTGACCAAACTGAACAATATAATAAGATAAAATAACACAAAAAAAAATCAGCTAGAAGGTCGACAACCTTAATAAATTACAGTCACAAAAAGTAAAGTGTAGAAAAACACACTTCCTTTTAATTTTTTTTGCAAAATAAGTCTTAAAATAAATTTTAAAAGGATTATAAACTGGTCTTGCCAAGTGCTCCAAAAGAAAGTTTACCATATTCAATACATTTGAAATTAACAAAAGACTTCTAAGAAAATGTTAGCTAACACTAAACAGTGGCAAATGAAAACCGTTTTCAGAATTCGTTCAGAAAAACCATTTTCTTTATGTACTGTAGTGCACTTTCGACAGCATACAAATACTGTATTATCCAAATTATTATCAGCCGAGAAGCGTCTTTTCCCAATACAAATATTAGTAGAAGATTAGATGACGCAAAAAGCTAAGTCATAAAAAAATGTATGCCAACAGTCCTGACAAAGTGCCACTATTTCACGCCGTCAGTCAACCAATATGTCTGTCAATACGGCCAAAACTAAACAAATTAATAGAAACAGTAAGCAAACTAAATTAGATCAGTATGAATCACTTAGGAATAGCTCATGGGAAAGGATAAACTTTTAACACACAAATAAATACCAATAAGAAAAAATATTAACTCAACAAGTAAATTTTTATTTTGTAATATGGAATTTCTTTGTATTTTCGACCGTTGAAAGAATATGCTTACATATAAAACTATTCGTAAAATTCACGATATCTATCACGACATGCCGTCACCGGAAATGGATTCTTTCCACAGGATGGTGGTTGATACAGTCAGTGCAAAAATTGAAAAGCAGTGGGTAGACGAGGCGGCATTGTTTTTTAAAAAACGTCTTTCAAAATAACGCCCTTCGCATGCTGAATTGCGTCGATTCTACTTCCTGCTTTCTCACTTTTGGTGCTTTTAATCTGATCGTCTGCAATGTACAGTACGGTCATCGCCGAATCCATTTGCCACATGATATAAAGT
>JAAFCF010005748.1:2179462-2243027 GCA_013389785.1 Helicorthomorpha holstii
TGGTCTTTAAAAAACAGCTCAGTTACATACTGTAGTACAGTTTTGATTAAATTTGTTGCCAACACTTTATGATTCACCAGTTACCAATTTCTTTCTCATTCAAATTATAATTTTATATCATGCTACCACCTAAAACCATGAACTGGCTTATTAAAAAATTTTTTTTTAATTATAAAACATATTTAGCTTGTATGTGTGACATGAGATTTAAGGATTTCAATAATAATAATAATAATAATAACTGATGAAGGGGGATATAGAACAATGGCGTCGTCCAAGGCCATGCAAAGCAAACTAAAACCTAAAAATCGATGTATAGTTGTTCTACTGTACTTAGTCAGTGTGTCCATGTACTGTACACATCACAGCGCATTTTCATCACACTTTTCAGCATGTAAATTGTTTATAAAGTCAGTAATTTTTTTTTGGTTCAAATAAATGTCGTCATTGCTGGTTAAATCGATCGCATACAGTATCATGAAGCACATAGACAACTGAGTTTTGTGTTCTTTATTTACTGTCTAATAAATCGCTTTAGCTTTTTCTTTTGTTAATATAAATGTGTTGGAAAACATGTAATTTACTGAAACTGAATGGAATAGCACGAATGGCAGTAAATATTGATTCTTGTGTGAGAAACACATAAAAACGTTAGCAATGTCGAAAATCTCAGAGCTACGTAATACGAAGGATTTTGTACCACGTCAACCCCATCACGTAACGTTAGCATAATATTGTACAGTAGAAATAGCACGCAAGCATTTCTAGGTGATTACAATAAGTAAACAATCGACGCCAAAGTAAATTTTCTCTCTTTAACTCCGCCTATATCGTCTGTATAAATGCAGAATTATTAGCTCAGTTTACAATGACAGAAAATAACATTAGTTCATGATAAAAAACGACGGGCGTTAACGGAAATTTAACGCATAGTTTTCGTTCAATCATATTTAATCACTAATAGCGCAATTTGTGCTTTCAAAATCGCTCTCCAAACTTTATTAGAAGCTAAAAATATAATTCGTCAACAGATGTTATCGAATACAGTGCCAACATTTAATATTTTTATGCTTAGAAAGTTTAATTTCATTTTTAAAACAAAAATTAAGACATCAAAATTCAATGTTTGGTATTGTAAATTTGAATCAACAACCACAGCATTTTGTATGATTTTAGTACTTTTTTGTAGAGTTTTTTTTTTTTTTTTTTTTTTTTTTTTTTTTTTTTTTATTATTTCAAATTTTTGTACATTGGATTACAATTTCGTTCTTGAGAATTATCGGCTGTGCATTCGACCTTTAAGATAGCTCTTTATTACGACGCCAAGGTCAGGCTATAACTCTTAAAACTCCATCATAGTAAACACTGAGAATACACGAACACAGTAACTGTTATGTATTAGGTATCTTTATTATGCTAAACAAAATACGTCATGTAAGCTTACGTATTCTCAAGATACTGTATTTGTACTTAAGAATTCAAGATTCATCTATAGTATCTATACAACATGTTGCATAGGAACATCACATCTCAATAATACAAACCAATTTCAAAATTCGACCTTTCCAATTTCGCAAAAAAAATATATATATCTACCTTTACACAAATAATAGCACATATAAAACTACATCAGGTATTCCACTCTCACCATTTTACCCTTTTAAACTGGCTTACCTTTCTTCCAACACTGCATCTAAAAAAACGGATGGCATAAATTTTTCCTATTTAAAGTTTATTCACGCACCTATCCTCAATAGCTTATTCTGAAATTACCAAAGCCATGATCCTGTACTATACAAATAGCCCCCTTGCCCTTTATCAGTGCATACAGTATGTGACTCCTGTCGCACTTGGTTACCCCTTCAGATTTAAGTATAGTACTGAATTCCTTGACTCATACTTGTCTCATTTAGTTTGTGTTTTTTTAAGCATTCTTAAAAATTTAGTAGTTGACAATAAGTGTAAAAGTAACACAGACTCTTATACTGTACTAGTGTTGGCAAATAATCAACAAGCCTACACATTGGCACAAACACCATAATCCGAAAATGGTTACGAATTGTCATTTTCGATTACGTGCACAACATCATTCGTATTCAAAAGAAAATAGCCAATGTTATGTTTTCAATTCCAAAGCCAAATTTAACCAAAAATTTACATTGACCGATTAAATTGGTTAATAAGTTTCCATAGTCCGTTGACTCCAAATGTCATCAATTAATGTGACTAATGAGAAATTGCTATCTCGAAAGCAATATACTGTAATGAGCAAAAAATAAAAGCATGCATATGGAAAGAACTGTTCATGATAAAAGATCAGTCGTTAGATAATAAAACAGCATACAGTATGAATCGACCGTTCAGAAATTTCCTTGTAAATAAATACACTTTGTGGACTCCTCACAGTCACAAGACAGAAAGAAACATTGTTTATAAAAGTAAAAAAAAAAAAACATCATAAAAAAACGACTGCTTAAACACTTTAACATTTAGAAATAAAGTTAAAATGTTTATTTATCTCCAAAAACCAGAAGATACAGCGCTCGTTAAGAAACTTCAATTATTTTTCTTAAACGACTATATTGGCATGTTGTTTACAACTGTCTGTTTTTCTACAGTATAATAAGTTAAAAAGACACTTAAAAATATCTGATAAAAAATCGATAATCAAGTTAAAGAGCTACGTGTTAAAAGCAGGCCAAGATCACTAAAAATTAACTTCTGTACTCAGTGTTAAAGTTGCATACGCTAAAGGTGCCACAGTTTTATCCAGTAAAGTTAAAAAATACTCTTACAAGAATTTGCCAATAAAAAAATAAATAAAAAACCACAGATAAAATAATATTGAAAAATCCAACTCGTTAAAGTTGGAAATTAGACAAAACTCAGAAAAAAAAATTGAATGCTTTTTCGTTACACTTCACGGTTTGGTGAATAAATACATTTTAAATATACCGATGTGTGTATATACTTTATATAAAAAAATAAATGTAAAAAAAAACACCCATAAACTCAGCACAATTACAATACAGTAATAGCATGTTTCATTGTTGCAAAGTGTTACAGCATAAACAAGTAATTTTCATAATTAAACTCAGTTTAATGTCCTTAAAATTTCAGTAAAACTTAAATGTAAAATTGAAATTGTAGCATTGCCAGTAGCCACACAATACAAACGGTAAATCAATCAAAAGTCCATTAATATTGATCTGAAGTTAACAAAATTTTGTCATCCAGGAAATGTATCACGTTTTCCATCTAATTTGTTTATCAATAACCGATAGGCAATTCGTTACAAATTTCAAAATCAATTATATTCAACGGATATCAAAATCGTTACCAATTCGAATTAGAAATTTATCATAGGAACTCGACGGAATTGTTCTGCTTTGGTGATTTGGCATTGAGAACCGGTCTATCGTCTTTGTAAATTCACCATCGATTTCCCCTCGCCTGATACTTTTTTATATCTGTACATTATAATCGTTCCTCGGTATTGCACAAAAAAACATTTCACTTTCAATAATAGTACCAGAAGCGATTATTTTGCCAACAATTTACAGTAGTACAGTAACTGGTATTAGATAAAGAAATTTATTCAAGCCGATAAAACTACTACTGTACATAAATGTAAAGGCTCCCAATTTTGATAATAATACAAAATATTTTACAGTTGAATAAGAAAGAATTAGAATAAAAAATAACAATTTTTAAGTAGGTTTACTGCGTTTTTTAAACTCAGTTATGAACTTTTTGTAAGATTACAAGGATTTCAGCCTCAATTCAATTTCATCATCATGACAAAAGAGCACAATCGATTGCATCACAATAACTAGTTGTGACCGAAAAACATATGTCACCATTATATATCCTTTTTATATTCATACTTCAACTTATTAATATGCCACGATGTACTGATTTGTAATCTTATTTTCAGTATGAAAACAGGGAACAATCTCATTAATAATTGAATGCCACAGTGGATACTCGGTGATACGAGATTCGTACCAATAAAAGAGAGTCGTACCAGAGTCTGTACGTCGTTAAATGTCAATGGTTTTGGCAACAGTTAAAAAAGGCAACTGAAGGACAATTCTGTAAAAAGACTTCAGTTTAAAAACACAATAGTAATAACTAAAGTAAGTTTTATATCTAAAAAAACGTAATAAAAACTTTCAATTTGTACCTGTATAAAAATTGTGAGAAATTGTGAGGAGCTGACTGCTTTTTACGACTGTAATAATTTTTATTCGTTTTAAGCAATATTTTTACTACTTTGATATACAGTAAGTCATAAATGATTATGGCGATTTTCACCATGTCGATGTCACCATCAATTATTTATTTTGGTTAAGCTGATAACTTAATTTAATGGTTTTTTAGATTTTTCATTTTTATCCTAAGAACCAGATTTTAAATTTTAGAAAGCGTATTTTCTTTTTTTAAATTAAAAATTTTTGAATAGGGAAAAAGCAAAAAGAGGCGTTTTCAAAAGTATGTTTTTGAATCATAAAAAAGGTTAATTATATACTTTAACAATACTCTGACAACGAAAAATGTATCTAAAATTGTAACATTTTAAAAGTTTATTGGACAAAATTATACTTTTCATCTGAAAATGTTTCAATTTCACACAGTCTAAACTTAACAGATTTCATGAAATTGAAAATACAGGAACTGTACATTGTACAGTAATTACAGTTAATTATTTTATCACACTAAATACAGAAATAACTGTGCAACTCTCTTACAATGTTAAGAATTATCATTTGCACCTAAATGCTCTTGTCTTAATCTGCTGGCACAATCATAGCTGATTTCTAAGTTAAAATACTTATAGAAATTTTCTTAGAAGTGAATGGAGAGATGTTTCAAGTCAGCATCTCAGAAACCAGAGACGTCATTCCTGCCACCAGTGTTTTTACTTTAAGAAATCCATTTTTCCACGTACATCTATTATTATGCTTCTTTTACTATTACATTAAGAACTTGAAAGCCTTAGCACACATTCCACTGGCACAAATAAAACTATTATAAACACCATAAGTTAGTAACTCGTTCCGGCTAAATGTTTAAAATAAAATAATTAAGAAATCTTCAACTGGTAAAGAGCAAGAGCAAAAAAAAAAAAAAAAAAAAGATGGCAACGTAAGACGTGACTCAGAGAAAACTGGGTCAAACTTTACTCGATCAATATATTCGTTATTCTAGCGGTTTGGAATTGGGTATGGTACTTGCATACGGCACATCCACACTGCCGTTTATGTTAGTAAACGTTCGTGTTCTGACGTCAATAAGCGGCCGTTGAGGAGTCTCAACTCTAAAACCGACGGTTGTTAACGACAAAACACAACGAACATTCAACGTCGAATAAGGGTGGATCCATATAAAATATAAATGTGTCAGAACCAACGACCTCATCGAAATAATATGTAGTGCAAATATTAGCTGGTCTTATAGGTACAGCATATATTTACACACACGAGGAAATGCCAGTTTTCCTATATGAAATTTAAGAATCTGTTGAAAACATGCCTGACATATTGCGTTTGTGCTTTAACCTAGCCTGTGTTTATTTACATAAAAGAAATATTGGATAGTCGATAGACTTAGGCTTTCCAGTGCTAGTAAAATATATACAAAAAGTAATGTCCAACATACTGTAAATCGAAAGTGCCAAAACCATAACTTAAGCCATAGAAATGGAATGGGAGCTCCAACAATTAACAAAATTCACACAATCTGTTCGATTTTTTAATAATTATATTTCTGTGTATTTAAAAAAAAGATTTTTTAAGGCATGATATAAAAACATAGTCCCCTATTTGATGACTGTCTAAGTCCTGTTGCATAAATCAAACATTTATCAACTTTAAATTCTCCAAAGAGGAACAGCCTCCTACTATTCTTTCTAAAACTTCACGTCATGACGCTATGATTTTAAGCATGAAATCTGATCTAATATAAATAAACTGGGTTTCAATGTGGTTGTCGATTGACAGTCATCCAGACTCCAGCTGTTTTATCTGCCCAAGTCCAGTACTTTTGGTGACAAAGAGCGAGGGAAAAAGAACCACCATTCAAAGTACCCAGGTGCAGAACTACAGATCTCTCTAAAAGAATCACAATATTCTACTTTAGATTCCAAACCCCAATGATTCTATTTTTTTTTCACCTTTAAAAAGAATAATCTGTACAGATGTTCCTAAATAAAGTAGTGCACAGTAAATATCGTTAAAATAGATGGACGGAGGTAGAGAAAGAACAAGAATCTGAGCAATATCTCTTTCTGTAGATGATTTTAGAAAATGCAACCTACGCATCTTTTTTCTTTTCTTTTCTTTTTTTAAAATTGGATATAAATTTTCATTCCTACAGTAAAAGCTAGAAGACACTCAACAAAATTGAACGCCAACATAAATAAATATGCATATGTTTAAAGTTAGCACTTCTTTACTCTAAAAGTAGTTTTAATCGTTGCTCATTTTTCTCCTCCAACGATGGTCTTACATTAGATTTGGTGGTCTTGCGATTTAACTTTAGTGGTTCCCCACAATGTTATGACTAATGATGTCCCCGCGAGTATACAGTCATAAAATGTGAAACAATTAAAAATTAACATTGTTCAGCATGGTTGCCTTTCTCCACAGTGAAACAGTTTTACATTACAAGAGAAGGTGTGTCTCAGTTAATCAACCTTAATTTCACCTCAGTGGCCTTTAATGCCGACCTGTATGCGTAGGTAGAACTACAGGTATTGCTTAATGCTAAAAACTGGTTTACATGACGTAAAACATGAAGTCATGCGACAATTACATTTACATTCGTGACGATATCGTTTTAATGCTCAAAAATCAAACTTTGCGTCACTTATTAGTAGGAAGAGTAAAATACAAAAGTATAAAAAAAACGCTTACAAATGCCAAGACAGAAAAAACTTAAGGAAGAACAGACGTTAAGGTCAGCAGGAAATTTAAAAAATTCATTTGTTTCCTGCCATAAATAAACAAGCTAATTATAAACAAATCATTTGAAAATCTTAAACACTGTAATGCTAACTGTTTAAAAATGATAAAATGCAGTCGTACGATTTTGCTGAGATCATTACATTTGCATTTATAGTACTATATTTACGTTAACAGTACTGATTTAGACAGTAGAGATTTAGATACTATGCAGAATAGCTTTAAATTATATCCATTACATAAGTTACATTACTGCATGTCGATTTTGCACATTTCACGAGCAAGTTAAAAATAAAACGTTAAGAAATTTATGAATTGTTAAATATTTACAGTTTATTATATCGTCTTGATGTGCTTATAATATTCCATTTTAAACTCTTATAATAATGATAAAATTGTTATAAAAAATGATAAAATTAATGATGTTATTCATACACATATTCAAACCAAAGATTATCAGTTTATCGTCCAGTATTATTATCTGGAGAAGATGATTTTAATTAACTTTCCTGTTTTTTTTTTAAAATTAATTTATTAGTGAGTTTATAATAATTTAATAAGAGTACAGTAGTTTGCCTTGTCAAAATTGAGTGAATAGCGTTTAGCTTTGAAAAAATGCTGTAAATAAAAATGTTGTTGGACTTATTACACTTGTTAAAAGTTATCTTACACAACAAATAATTAATAACTCTTACAAGCATCTTGCTTCTTAATAATGTGGCAATTTCGTCAAAGATTACACGTGGACATTTTCCATTTCACCTTGTATAATTATGTCACCCATTTTTTTAAAATTTTAACCTTGCATATTTTAACTTGGCTACTGTTTACCTGCGAATTTTACATTAATAAGGCTAACAATGTAAAGCAAAATAAAGATACTGATAGTGTGATACTGAAGGTCCTTTAGTGCCATTCTGATGGTCCAGGTAGAAACTAATCCATATAATTTCTCACAGTGCGTTGTTACTGAGTGCTAAATTAGTGGGCAGTTTGTTTATACGATTATGTAGACCACTTGTCATTCTGTTATTTCATTCCATGCGAATCTGTAATGTGAAACTGTGTACTTTTGTTGATGAAATATTGTCGATATCTACTGTATAATCTACATTCTACAGTAACAAGAATAAGTGACAGTGACATTCACAATGCACAAGTTGTCACATGACATGGACGGCACCACAAATAGGGCATCATTTGACTCCGAATTCGGACCAATATCGAAGTTATTATTACGTACCTTGGGTATCCCCGTTGACTCCGTTTTGTTTAATTATGTGGGCCATTCTTTGGAATAAATGGTGTTGAAATAAAG
The DNA here is from genome assembly GCA_013389785.1 of Helicorthomorpha holstii. Lineage (NCBI taxonomy): Eukaryota > Metazoa > Arthropoda > Diplopoda > Polydesmida > Paradoxosomatidae > Helicorthomorpha > Helicorthomorpha holstii. Next base: position 2,187,746 of record JAAFCF010005748.1, read on the forward strand.
TCAAGCCAATGTAGTTTTTATCTAATTGTTTTCCGAATTGTCAAGTCTACGAACGATGAGAAGGCAGTTAACGAAAAATCCTAGGCCGAGAAGCCGGCGTTATCTGTCGGAGGGAAAATCACTCTCACGCACAACATTAAAGTTTCCTTTCACTCACACGTAAAAATAGTGCTGGGTTTTAAATTTTGATTTTTAAAATCACTATTTACCTAGACACACACTCGCAGTGATTATTTTGTAATGATGATTCAGATAGTTTGCAAAACATCGCTTTTACACTAACCGAAGATTCATCCACTAAACAACCAATCAACCACACATCAACAAGCGCAAACGAAAGTGGAGCGCTGTGACGTAGTTGAAGCTAAAATGCTGTTAGTGACGTCATTACGCACCGAACTGGTTACGTAAACTTCGTAAAGTGCAGTTTTCGCTTACCTAGCTTAAATACTGTGCATACATTTTTTTTTTAATAAAGAATTTATTAACTATTGTAGTGAGTCATACTTACACCTTTAATTTTAACACTTAATATGTTTATAGTTTTTGGTTATTTAGATATACAGGATTGAATTTCTAGAAATGATAAAAGATAATTCTTAGATTCCATGATGTACTGTTATACAGTATACGCCAATAACAGGCTTGACCATTGATTCATTGGAACAGTGTGTTGGAAATTGAAAACTTTTGTCTTAATTTGTTTTATTTTGGTGAATAAACCATTTATAAATCCATGTTTTTACACTTATCATACGATTTAAAATACCCATACCTCATCTTAAAATTGTAAAAAAAAGAAGCAGAATTTTACAGTACAGTATACTGTATGCATAGTGTGATATTGTTTTCCAGTATTTATTGTGTATTGAATGTTAAATATTACTTCCTAAGCCGATTTTTATTATTGCAAGAACTGTATTTTACAGTAATTAATCAAACAGCTATCAATGCAGTATTCTAAAAAATAATTTGGCATCAAATCATCTTATCAATCTGTATTACAGTATACTGTACTGTACATTTCAATTCCTAAATGCAATAATGATATACAGTTATCTAGTATCACAAACATAGTCTACTGTATATTAACACAGTATCTTATAAGCAATTGTCATAACTTGTTCATCGTACTTTAAAAATGAACATCACTATAATCGGAAACGAGAAAAAACATGTTCCAGATGAATGGATTCCGTAGGATTTTGACAGTACACTACAGTACTACTTTAGAATCGCATAAAGCAAGATGAGATAGACAATTCCGAATACAGCAAAGATCATGCAAGTTCGAACTTGTCAGTTGAATGATTGCGGCATAGCATCCTTGATAATAACAATCCCAATAATGACAAATAGTAAAATCGAAACCTAAGAAAACCAGATGATGACAGAATCGAAGTTTAAACTAAGATCAGTTCCATGGATTTATTTAGCCCAATTTCACTGATCTGTAACACCCATTTGTAAAGATGATCGTCAGTAGACAGTTTTGGTTTAAAAAAAAAATACCTTGTCATGAAAGCTATACATGATTATTCATAATCTTATATTAGTACTAACTTAATTATCAGAACAGTTCTTTAATGTTGACTGTGTGGAGTGCTTGTGTTAAGCTTAACTGAGAATTAATCTGATAGAAAATGTATCATCATTTTCATTTTCAACCAATTTGAAATGTCATATCAGAGTTATGATTTCGGAATAAGATGCAACAGTTAATGATTGTAATGTTGTGTTAAAACTATTTCAAGTTAGTTACTTATACAAAAATGTTCTAGCTTTACGTTAAATTATCTGTTCATAAGTTGCAACTATTTTCCGGTGTTTCTACAATTCCTTTTAATTTATTCTACACAAATATAAGTTTATTTAATACAACAATTAAAACTGAAGATGATTTAATGAGTAAACAGATGGTTCACAAAATATTCTGAAAACAGAGTTTTAAGAGTTGTTTTTATCCGACAGTTTAAAAATTGAATGCAGAAGATATTGTACTAAGCTAAGACTGCTATAAACGTACAGAAATGAATAAATTTTGACATAATTCCGCACCTTGCAGTCAACAAGAAATGGACCGCGAAAATTGCGACATTTACAATGGCAACAAACATCGGTGCGTTTGCTAAATTAAAACAATAAAATTGGCAATCATCTTGTTCCACAAAAAAAAGTAAAATGTAAGTATTCTAAAGGTGGAGCAGAAAAAGTTAAATAAAGGAACTATTGAATTAAATTGAATGAGATTACAAAACATGTTAACAAAACCAGTTAAATAAGCCACAGATATAACAAAAGTTCACCAGCCAACAGAAAATCATTCAAAATAAAACGTTTTATTAATCGTCTGCGCTGCTTGTTCACCGATTTAAGAATTATTTTCGCAATTACCTTGTCACAGTCCTGCTTAAAAAAGTTTGTTTTATAACTATCGTTTAGAGAATGATGCTGGAGAAATTCTTCTATACTGTTTACATAGTTGAACGAAGTATTGATGGATCATAGCAGAATGTTAACAAAGACAAATTACAATATGCAGTTTAATGTTTACAAGAACTCCACATCTTCCTCCAGGACTCCAACAACATTAAGCTTCGTTATCCTTTTTATCGTCATCATCATCATGATTGCTTGTATGCCACGTTAAGCGTTCTTCGTAGAACTGAATCACTATTTGTGGACACTTAACATTTGCTTGTTTAGCCGGGACAAGATCGGCCTCGTCGCTCCCTTTCCTAAAAAACCCAGAGTTCAAGAGTTAGACAAATAATACCATTAAACAGGTAGAACCATCTACCATTTGATCAAAAACATTAGTTCGCCGCTGGAATCTGTGGCTCCAATTATTTTCTCTGGATCCAAGCCACGATCAAACCCTTTTGGCCGATTGTCTTCCTGTAAACAACAACACAACATGATTGACGTTATTGCCAAAATCTGACTACAAAATTAAGGATTTACCTCGACTTTCTTTTTCTTTTTAGTTGTAGCGTCCTCAGCGCCGTTTACTTTCCTCTTTTTCTCAACAACTGGTTCCTTTTTATCTTCATTTTTTTTCTTATATTGTTCTTCAAATTCTTCAATTAAATCTGGACAATCTAGATTCTCCTCAGGCTCCCATGTGTTGTCTTCACTGTTAACATGTTATGCTGTTAAATGACGTGCAACTAGTCAATAATCACCAAATACAAACTCTGGATAATTTTTCCACTTCAAAAAGTATTCCACTTTCCCACCACGAATTCTTTTGTCTAAAACTTTTTCAACACTATATTCCTCAGCTTCTGAAGTAGTGCTAGATGACTCTTTTGTCTTCTTTTTCCCCATTGTACTGTAATGCTTTAACGAAAATATAAATCAGATTCAACGACACATATCACCTGATGACGCTTTTAGATAAAGATGACAAGATAGGATGGAGATTAAGAGCAGCTCTTAGAAATATTTAAAAAATTTATCATCAATTTACAATTAATATGTTGCTTTTAATTATTCAATTCAGGCAAATGTGTCAAAAAGACAATGACACTTCTTCAATACTTTTCGTAAATCTTACAGATTTGCGATAGGGATTAAATCAGTCAGTGTTACGCAACTTCAATAAACTATGAAACTGAACAAGACGTGTACAGTTCGGTTAACATATCAAATTGATTGTTAAATTTGTTGAAATTTAAGTTGTTTTGGTCGTTATTCAGCAACAAAACGCACGTGGTTGTACTTAAGCTGAAGTGCTGCCCATCTTTTGACTTAAGCGTTTCTTATCTTTGCTGGAACTCAGTTCAAGTATAAATGGTAATAATTTGTAACTCTGAACTGGTTTTACACTGTATTTATATAATAATAAACCATAAATGCCGGTCAATAATAAATAGGATTCGCCATCTTGTACAATTCTTACGGTAACCGTAACGCTAATTCATCCCATATCCCACGCTAGCAATATTAACATATAAACAATAAGTATAGCAACCAGCCAAATTAAATGACCTTTAAAGACCTACGTGATTAGTTAATAGTGATAATTAATACTATACCTTCGACTTGTGAAAGACAATCAAAACTAAGGAATTTGATTATTTGAATCCGATCTCAACGCAGTTCCAGTGGAAAAAGATTTTAATGGCGCGAAAATCGTTACTCGTTAGCAAGCCTAGCAGTAAAAATAAAAGCGCGCACAAAAGCGGGGTCATCTATTTCATGGTAAGGTCTGTGCGTAGGAAATGTTGTGCTATGCCGCAGTAAGCCACAAGATGTCGCACATAGGCGGTAGTTGTTTTTGAAAATATTATTGCTTAAATTGGCTAGTTTTACATAATTATAATTATTGTGATACTATAAAACTTTAAATGTGTTGTCAAGAAGAAAACAAACAGAAAATGCTAATATGTTTATGTTTTTTTTATTATTAAATGTTGAAATTGAGTTTGATATAAATACAAATTAAACAATTATTTATTGGCATTTTGATTAACATTTGATATTTACAATTAGTCACGATGTACCGGTAATTTAAATGTGTGAATTAAAATACAGTACTGTACAATGGAATCAGTTGAAGCCGAACTCGCTTAACACAAAACAACATTGCGGCATCTCCATACTTTTTTTCTCCTTTTAACACGAAACAAAATCCGCTCAACATTAAAAGAGTTTTCTTCCAATAAACAAACTGCATACTCATCGGCATTAATGTAAGGAAAATCAAAATTTTAATAAGTTTTAAAGTTTTTATAAAAATAAATACAAAAGGAACACATTTTTTATTTGTTTTTATAAAACAAAATTTAAAATTTATTTTTTGTTTGTATGCATGTTCTTAAATTTATATGTAAGCACAAAATGCATCATATTTTGACATGTAATTTATGATTTGAATATGATGTACATAGTGATTTCACTGTATCTCAAATTAAAAGAATGTTTTCTTGCATAAAATACCGTTGTACAATAATGTATACTTTAATATTTGAGCTGGTAATAATCAACCACTGGAAACTAGCGCCTTCAACCGGTGGTTCTAATCCTGCGTCTTCTCATAGATGGCTTTACATTTGCACAGCCCATGTTCTACCGATCATGAAAAACGAGTGAAACCCGGTAGGATGAGAAGATCCACTTGAAGTCGCTTTTTTTGAATTTTATTTTTTACAAGTGTCAATAAAAATTTAATTTGCATTTATTTAAATATATGACAAACATTTATTTATTTGTGTGTTTAATAATGTCCAACAAAATAATATAACAATCTGTATTGCGCATGCGCCGAACTGTACGCTGATTCATCTCGTTTTGAAAGAGGAGGAGAAGATAAATTTTACTGCGCCATAATTTTTACTTGTTTTTTCCGTTGGTGATTTTGTGTGACTAGTCGTTGTCTTAAATCTTTGACGAAAATGGGTCCCATCAAGACAGAACAAGGGACGAATAACAAATCTGAACAAGGATCAAATGATGTAAGTAACAAAAATGTTTCTAATATCGTAAAATGATGAAAGTGAAAGGTGTGAAAATGCCGGTAAATTTTTCAGCGTGGTATGTTGTGTTTGTCGTAATGGCGGTTAGCGTTGACGCCATGTTGGTGTTAATGTTCGCATCGATTTCCGAACAAAAGAAGATAATAAATATATTTAATTTCAGACATTAATTATTTTTTATTTAGTTACTTAATGTCCTTATGATTGAGTTCAGCACACGATTTGACTGTGCATTTTGCTAATTTTAAATTTTTTTGAAAGGTTGAAGTAGGCTTATCATAGTGCTAATTTCTAAAACGCAATTTGATTTCTTTAAAGCACATGGATAGAGAACCAGAGCAATTTCGTAAATTATTTATCGGAGGTCTTGATTATAAAACAACAGAAGAATCTTTAAAAGGACATTTTGAACAATGGGGTGAAATCGTTGACTGTGTTGTTATGCGCGACCCAAACACAAAGAAATCGCGTGGTTTCGGCTTTATAACTTACAAGAGAGCGCATATGGTTGACGATGCCCAGAATGCTAGGCCCCATAAAGTTGACGGACGCGAAGTTGAACCCAAGAGAGCCGTTCCCAGAGAGGTATTTTGCATTTATGACGCATTTTAAATTTTTCTCGTACCGGTAAAGCTAAAAATCGTGCTGTTTGAATTAGGATGCTGGAAAGCCAGAAGCACAAGCAACTGTTAAGAAAATCTTTGTTGGTGGTTTGAAAGAATCTGTCGAGGAAGCCGAATTAAGGGATTATTTTGGCTCCTATGGCAATATCGAAACCGTCAACATTGTCACCGAAAAGGAAACTGGGAAGAAACGTGGCTTTGCGTTTGTTGAATTTGACGATTACGATCCAGTTGACAAGATCGTTTGTAAGTTGAGAATGTTTGTGGTCTTATTAGGGGATCAAAGTTTTTAGCATGTTATTTGTTATGTTAGTGAAAAAGCACCATGTTATCAGTGGAAAGAAAACCGAAGTTAAGAAAGCTTTATCAAAGCAAGAAATGGACAATCTAAAGAGGACTAAGGGAGATGGAGGAATGAGGGGCGGTAACTTTGGTGGAAACCGAGGTGGTGGTGGAGGAGGAATGAGAGGTAATTTTAAATTCTTGTTTTTCTGATTCCTTATTATTAATGTTATCCATTATTTTTGTTAGGTAATCGAGGAGGAGACTGGGGTGGTTTTAACAACAACAATTATGGCGGTGGTGGAGGAGGTGGCGGAAATTATGGCCCTGGAAGTGGTGGTGGAGGAAACTTTGGCGGCGGTGGATATGGAAGTGGTGGAGGTAGGTCGAATTGTTTGTGTAATTCAGTGCTGGTGTTAATTGTAAATTGATTTGTAGGAGGTGGAAACTTTGGAGGCGGTGGAGGTGGATTTAATCAGGGTGGTGGAAATTTCGGCGGCAACAGTGGTGGTGGTAACAGCGGAGGTTACGGTGGTGGAGGAGGAGGTGGACAAGGTAGCTGGAACCAAGGTGGTGGAAATTGTGGAAGTGGTGGCGGTGGTTATGGTGGTGATTTCAACCAAGGAAGTGGCTACGGCAATCATGGTATGTTTTTTTTTGGTTTTTTTCCTTTTTTTTTTTTGGTTGTTGAAAAGTTAGCTGGAACTAGATTTGTCAGGTGGTGGCGGCGGCGGCAACAACAGCGGAGGTAGTGGAAGTGGTGCAGGAAGCTGGGGAGGAAATGACAATTTCGGGGCAAACTATATGAATAATTACAATGGCGGACCTGTAAAGGGAGGAAATTATGGTCAGAGAGGATCTGGTCCATATGGAGGTAATCTATTCCCTGAGGCTTTTCAAGTTCTAGTTTTGTATTTAATAACTTGATCTGTTGCAGGTGGTTATGGTGGTGGCGGAGGAGGTGGAGCCGGTGGTGGAGGAGGAGGATATGGAGGAGGCGGTGGTGGTGGATTCCGACGATAACTTTCATCGCTTTGTACGAGGTAAGGAGAGGCCTTATACGAAATCAATTTAGTGTTTTTGATAATTAGCCTAAGCGTGAGCGTAGGTTCTTAAACTACATTGCACTTGTCTGAACCGAAATTGGAATTACTTTTAAATAGTTAATCTAATTTTTTATTTCAGTCGAGAAAAAAAGCTAATGTACAATTTGTGTTGCATTTTATATAGGAATTTGTAAGAGAGGATTGTAATTAAGGGTGAAGTAGATATTTTGAAGCAGTCTTGGAGAAAAAAAAAAGATGTCACTAGTTATCGATTCTTCATTTCATTAAAAGCAGATAAATATCCAGATGTATTTCTGGAATCAATCACATCTCTATCCTGACAATTTTGAGGCCCAGTTATAGCCTTTAAAACTAGGGAAAGAAAACTATCGTAAAATAAAATCATCATTAGTGCAACATCATTATACAAACTTTTTGTTATTCATATAATTATATTATCAACAATGGTTTTAAGCGTAGTAGTGACAGTATACAAAATGGGAAGGGAGCACAAAACGAGCTTTTCCCACTTTGATTTAAATCATTTTTTTGCATTCCCTAATGTATTGTCTCTTTAAGTTGAAAACATTTTTTTGTAATTTTCGCGTCCGCCCATCACTATCGTCGTCTAAATAATTGTGCCCAAAACATATTCTTCTTGAAAAGGTGGTCATTATTGTGAAATGTGTTTTAATAAAAATTAGATCTTCGTGTACTTAATTTCAGTTAAGTTGTAGTGTAGTGAGCAGCTTTCGAATCTGCCGTTTTACATTTTGAAAAGTTTGATTTTAATTGTCGAGGAAGTCGTACGACGTTTATTAAAGAGGATTCGTATGTAGCCAGCTATAGCTCCAGAATTGTTAAAAGGATACTAAAAGTAGTTGAGCCAAACGTCGTCTTAATCGTAAATTTAGCCAGCGCAACCAGAAGAGTTCCGTCATGAGGGAATTAAAATCAAGGCTACAGGCAGTATTTAAAATGCTTGTCAGGTTGGTTAACATTTGACTGACAGGTTTTATGTACGTGTCATAAGATATCGTAAGATGAAGGTTAGTACCCGTTATTTTCCAGTAGTTTATTGATATCTATATAATGTATTATATATATATATTTATGGTAATTTGAGTTTTAGGTTTGTAAAAAATCTATTGCACAGTGTGCATGTTTATTTTTACATGTTTAAAGCTGTTAATTGGCATGGCAGCGTCTTTTATATTTTATTTTTTTGGGCTTAATGGTGCATGGGATACTTGGTGATTTAAAGAAAAGTGTTGGTGCACACTGTGAAGTTAGAAATTAGTCTCAATAATCAGTTTAAAAGAATCAAATTTATTTTTTTATACAATTCCAAGAAAGTATTATAATCAGTGGATTTAGAATCAAATTTATTTTTGTTTTATTTTGAAAGAAAACTTGTAAAAAATTTAAGTTATTTATAAATTGCACGGCGGTGTTTAAAAAAAACTTGTTGATCAGGAATCAAATCAGTGCACCGGAATAACACTAATGATCGATCAATCTACCCAAGTAATTCATGTTAATTTGTACTTAATGATTATTTTGCTGTATCTTTTGCAGACTTTGGCCGGTTTACTGTACCTGAGGCAGTGATAACTGACTGTGATCATGTATTATTCGTCATGTAAATATTTTTGAACTACTAGTCAAAATTTTATACAAGATATTTAGTTTTTAAAAAAAGCAATTTATATATTTTAATAAATTATTTTAACTATAACTTGTGATTAATCATTAGAGAACATGCACGATGATGAAAACGAGTTCTACGATATTTTGTCACAAAAATTACTAAACAAATTTTAATTTTTAAGACAACAGTTTGGTTACGGCAATATGCTATCACATTAATTGAGGTAGACGAAATGAATATTTTACATGAAGCTATAGCCAATACAAGAGTTTCATATCGTGAAATCTCAATTTTCCTAATATAAAATAAATGGGAAAGTCGGATTTGCATGACTTATCTTTAACAATCAAATATTTATTCTTTTGCATAAGCCTGTTAAGTGCTTTACGGTTTTTACCGACAATTTTTATTACAATTTACATTATGTAATTCCTGGTGCTAACCCTGACATTGAATTGCACGGTATTGTATTGACATAGTTGAGATACATTGTTAAAACATTTAATTAGGAACCTTTAACCATATTTCTCCACCCAATTACATTTAATAGTAGTAATTTTTTGGGGTGGAGAATAGATACATTTAGAATTTGCATTATTTTATACAAAACGCGACACTTGTTTACAACAAGCGGTTTTTTAAAACATGACTTAGAAAAACAAAATAAACTTCATCAAGAATCTTGACAATTACATTTTTTATGTGATGAAGTAAAGCCTGGAAGTTGTGCATTTTGCTTTTTAAGCGCTAAAGCAATGCATTATGTTCATCTCATGTAACTGTTTCAAAACAATATCGGCCCATTCCTTGTTTGCAATTGGGTTGATTGGACTAGGATGCATGATGAACTCTACTCGTACGTTGGGAATTCCATCTTGCTTCACGACCGCTTTAATTCGCTCGTATGGAAACCTCCCTACTCCGATTACCATCTTCACTTTGAGCAGTTTAATAACATCAGAAATGTGTCGGTCGCAAATTTGTTGAAGGGCTTTTCTTTCGTTAAGAGGCAGTTTGTTTGGGGTAATGTTCTTCCCACTTTCGTTCATAAATACCAAAGGACAATAATTATGAACGTAACAAGCTCGAAAAAATTGTCCAGGAGTAACACAGAGATCCTTGAAGAAGCTCCAAAATCTTTTCCCGCTTACCTGTAAGCATTAAAAAATAAGTAAATTATTTAAATGTTTTATCTGAGGGTAAACTCCCTTAAAAAGTAAGATGTACCTCACTGCGTGTACAGTTGAATCCCATGACTTTTCTTTGAGGATGCTCCACTGAAGGTTTTCCAACAGTTCCATTAATTTGTAACCAGTCCCTCACCAAACTCACTTCTCCAAATGGTACCTATTGGAAATATGCGTATTAAACGGACCCTCTGGACAGAGAAGCAATACTAAAACGGTTGCTCACCCCTGTCTGCACCATTCCAAATGGACCTGGATTCATACCAATGAGAAGAACGTCCTTGTCCCCAGAGCAATACCTGCGCACATACTGCCCATGAGGCTCATATGCATATTCTAATGGGTTGTATATACAGCTTACAGGAGCCGTAAATTGTAATGTGCTCAACTGTAAACACATGAGCTTCTCCAGTTCAAGTAGTATGTCGGCTGTGGTGGTTATCCATGGCCAGCGAGTGATCAGCTGCGGTTGAAGCCTAGCCGCCTGAAAGCTAAAATCAATACTACTTGCTGCAGCAGCAGCGGCTGCTGCAATTGCTGCTGGATGTAAAACAGAAATTCCTGGATCTGGATGATAGCCAGTTAATTTCTCGTGTTTTTGCTGATCTTCCAATTTTAATTTTTTAGCGCGATTCATTGACAGATCCATACTTCTTAGCACTGCTGGATGAACGGGGAACCGAAATACCGTACAAGAACACAAGAAATAATTATTGATAAAAGTAAAAATAAATTATAATAATAATTTACGTCTTAAGGCAATTCATTGAATAAGGTGTAGCTGTCAACTGCATGCATTTATACTATCTCTCGCCTTTTCTTTAACGCAAAAGCACAAAGCGGTGTCGCATCGGAGTCCAACTGTAAAGAAAGAGAATCTCAACCTTTTAAGATACAATGGACCAAGTGTCATTATAGATTAACGTTTTTTTTTCACGGCTATTGCTACTTGCTAGGGCTATAAATGTAGCAAGACTTGAGGCTTATGCCATACACATGATACTGCACAATTACAGAAGGAATAAGAATGCGCTACAAATAGAACCAGATGTCTAAGCATCGCATTCGATTAATCATTCATATACAGTATTAGCATCAGACATAATAAAAGCTACATTCACATATATTTGAATTGTTATTTTAAGATCAGCAAGATATCCAATTAGGTTGAATCCATCTTGTAAATCCAAATCACTTCATAACATACTGTAATTATATGATTTGGTTACTGCATGTGTTAATGAATCCAAAGTAATTATCAAATTTGGTCTTAGCATTTAAATAATTAAGTTAATGCTCTAAATAATACCCTATTTTCGCATAGTGACACTTAATTCATAATAAAATGTTAATTAGATATTCAAATTACCCAAATGACATTCCAGTCATGCTGATCTGTCAAATTGCGTGACCTTGACTATTTTAATAATATTATTCATCGAGTTGGATCGCTTAGCAGAAATATCGGTGCAATACAATTCATACCATAATAAATTATTTATTAGTTGTTTTAAACACCTGAAATATGTAATAAATTAATTGACTGATATAAAAAGAAACAACAGCCAATCGCAATGGCTGAAAACAGAGCAGTATAGATTCCGTGTGAAAGGCTGACGTAGTTACGTTGTAGGCTGCTCCTCCACGTGTCCCATACAGGTCAACGGCTACAAGAGGTTGGCTGCTGGCAGAGACCGCAATCAACGTTTGAGAAGCCTGCTGGTGGTGGTGACGACTGTTGGAGAGGATTTTCATGTTCGTTTTCTTCATCGTATAACCTGTAAAGATGGGGCTTAATTTAGCTAGTTTATTTAGTTTTTTATTTATTTTGGTTATTTGTTGGATGAGTTGTGCATATGGGCAACTGCCTCATAAACGATTCGAGTACAAATACAGCTTCAAAGGACCTTATTTAGCCCAGAAGGATGGCAGTGTTCCGTTTTGGACATACGGAGGAAGTGAGTACGCTGTAATTTTAAACCAAAATGTAGCTAATAATTAAGCAAAACAATAGGGAATAATATGTAATTGGAAAAGTTTTAATGTTAAACTGGCACTTTATTGACAGTTTGTAGATGTATGTGCACCTGAATTTTTATACGAATCGCATTTGTACACGTGTACAACTTATTTAACTGCCTTTCCATCTTGAAGCTTGTTTACCATTTAACTATAACGTAATATTTGGTAATGTTTACCAAATGGTTTTGTTTGCATTCAATAAAGAATAATTTATTATCATTATTTTTGTATTTCTGAAAATGCATAATATTATCATGCAGTATGTTTAACAGTATTCGATTGAAATTTAAAGATTGTAGATATGCAAACATGAGATGTTTCTTAGTCGAATTATAACGATTCAGACTATTGACACCGGGGGTTTCTATTTGACATTGTTTAGCATATTTTTAGACATTTGACTTTGTACGCTTTCTTTTAGTTTATTGATGTTTGTTATTATCGTACGGTAATTATATTTAGAAATAATTTTGAACTTTCTGTGAAACATAAAAAAACACTTGGTGCGAAATTAGATTGACAGAAGTGCACAAATTGAGGAACTGACAACCGAATTCTGGATTTTGTACTGACGAACTGTTGTTTGCATTGTAGAATCTGACAGATGTTTGTCAGCATAAATTATATTATTTAAATGGTTAGACAATAAATGTGCTTAGTTGACAAATGTGTTTTTTTTTAGAAACTCACGATGCGTTCATCAAAAATTGTAACGACGAAATATTGAGATTGCAAACTGGCATTTTTTTCCCTCATAATTTTGCTAACTATACACGATTGCAAAGTTGTAATACTGACAAAATACTTATTTTTATTTAGGCGCTATTGCAAATGAGGACATGGTCAGAGTTACACCTTCATTAAGAAGCAAAAAAGGTAGTTACATAATAAATATTAAAATGATTTTAAATCTGGTCTAAATGTGTTGTATGTTAGGTTTCATTTACACAAAAAATCAAACCACATTCGATTGGTGGGAGGTAGAAATTGTGTTTAGAGTAACTGGAAGAGGAAGAATTGGAGCTGATGGATTGGTTTGTTTACATAATGATTTTTTTTCTTCTTTTAATACATTTTTTTATTGATTTGATAAATTGCAGGCTGTATGGTTTACATCTCAACCCGGTGAAGAAGGTCCAGTTTATGGAGCGAATGACAGATGGGTTGGTTTGGGAGTGTTTTTTGATTCATTTGATAACGACAATAAAGTGAGTTGGAATTTATAATAATTAAAGCATTATATTGGATCGTTAATATATCCATTATTATTAATTCTAGCATAATAACCCGTATATTATGGCTGTGATTAATGATGGACAGATGTCGTATGATCATCAAAAGTAAAAGTGATCTTAATTGATAAGAAAGACTATGTGTTTACTGTTTTGTTTATTTTTTAGTGATGGCATCAATCAACAGTTAGCGGGTTGCTTAAGAGATTACAGAAATAAACCATTTCCAGTTAGAGCCAAAATTGAATACTACAGGAATACTTTAACTGTAAGAATGTTTAATTATTATTTGCTAAGAAAGAGATTAACGAAATTTGGCTGTTTTTTATACAGCTTTTGTTTCATAACGGAATGACAGATAGTGAGCAAGACTATGAAATATGTTTCCGTGCAGAAAATGTCTTCTTGCCTAATCGTGGGCATTTTGGTGTATCAGCTGCTACCGGTGGTTTGGCAGGTAAACATATAAACATTGTTTTGGTTTGTAACTTGCTAACTTGGATCAACTTAATTTGCAGACGACCATGACGTCTTAAAGTTCTTGACTTCCAGTCTGGTTCCTTATGAGGATCACCAGAAACAACTTCAACAGCCTTCCATTGCTGACGCTGAAAAGGAGAAACTTAATCGCGAATTTGAAGAGTATAGAGTAAAACTTGAAGCTCAAAAGGACGAGTGCGTTTATATTAAATTGATATTACACTTGTATTATGAATACAAAATTAAAAGTGGCTTTTTTTTAAAGATATCAAAAACAACATCCAGATCAAGGAAAGGAGCCTTCGCAAGATGATTATGCAAGTTATTTACGCATGTGGAATATGAATATGTGTAATTCATTGTGATTTTGATATTTCTTTTAGTTTGAAAGAGAGCAGGAAGAACTGAAACAAATCTTTTTAGGACAAAGTCGAATGTTTGAATTGGTTCGTGAACTGCATCGTAAAATGGATGAAATTATAGGGCGCCAAGAGCGTACTCTTTCTCTTATGTCATCGGTTCAAGGTATTGGGTTTAACTAAGTTATTTTAATTCTACTTTTTGTCACATTTTGATATATTTGTAATGCAGCTCCAGCTGGTGGTGGTGCTCCAGTTGGGGGAATGCCTATGGCAATCGACTCGATTAAAAGACACGAAGTTGATACTATATTAAATAATCAAAGAGATGTCGTCAATACAGTTCGAGAGATCAAGTAGAATAATCTTCCAATTAGCTAAAACGAATCTTTAAAAATTCTAGTTATTGTTTATAGATCTCTTACTCACGAAATCAATAAAAGAAACGTGCCGGCCTCCGGTGGTTATGACTTCCAAAACTTAGCAAATGAGCTTAAAGATGGGTTAAATAATGTTAAACGAGATCTCTCTCAAATTAGCGGGGCAAAGGTAAAATGTTTATAGTATTTGTTTTTAATTTTAGTGACTAATTATTTAAATTATGACATTTTAGCCTGCAGCTTGTCCCTCTACAAGCTGTTTATCTACGACAATATTTATTACATTTGCCGCAATTCAAGTTATACTTACGTTGGGTTATTTGATATATAGGTAAAACGTTTTGAAATTATTATACGTTTTATTGTCTTGACATTGACTTTTTTATTATTTTAATTTAATTGCCAGAGATAACAGAGAAGCCCAAGCGAAAAAATTTTATTAAAATTTGAGGGAAAAATTTAAACGGAATTGTTTAAAGTTTTGTTATAAAAATAATATCGATGTCACATTCCCAATTCAAGTGCGATCATTAAATTTCAACTCAACATCATGTTCTGTTATTATCATAACAGTTTGTTGTGAACATTCACTGACTTTAACGTTTAACAGTAAATTTAGCGATTATGAAAATAACTACTGTACAGTATATTAATTCATACTAGAAAACTTTTGAGAAAAATATTTTTAAATTATTCGTTTTGATAGAATTTAATGGATGGAACATCGTTATTTTAATGGAAAAAAATCTTATTAAATAATTATTTGGTACAATTTTTCATCAATGATTAATAAATTAGTTGTTTTAAAAATGTAGCAGGTACTGTAATTTTAATGTGCCAAAATTTTACCGATTAAATTATTCTGAAAAAACATTTGGATAAAAAAAATTAAAGTTATAAAACATTAATCACATTCAAAATATTTTGAAAAAGTCACATTTTAAATCTCAAAATACATACAGTGAATTCTCGTTAACACGAAGTCGACGGGACCGAGATTTTTCTTCGTGTTAACGGGGTTTTGTGTTAACGAACACATGCAAAATCTAATATATAATGGCCAAAATGACATTTTTTAGAGTAAATCACATTTAAACTCACTATTTACATCATATTTGAATCATTATTTACATCATGAGTGACACCAAAATTAAATTTCAAAATATTATGCATTTTGTGCATTCATATGCATGTATGCATTTCAGAAAAAACAACGCAATTTGAATATTTTTTATAAAAACAAACAAAAAATGTATTGAATTTGTATTTGTTTTCATAAAAACATTAAAACTTATCAAAATTTTGATTTTCTATACATTTTCGCCGACGATATATGAAATTTTTCATTTGGAGAAGCAAAATTTGTTCGTGCAAACGGGGTTTTAGTTCGTGTTAACGAACAAAAAATGTATGGGAAAGCCTATACTGTAGTTCGGGACCGCAATGTTGCTTCGTGTTAACGAGAAATTCGTGGTAACGGGGTTCGTGTTAACGAGAATCCACTGTATTTACCAAAATATATATTCCAAATTTCGTATCCAGAATCTACTTCGCGAAGACGTTTGCAGAGTAAAATTAGGTGGAAAAAATGAAGTGATAGAGGCGAATATGTTAATAATGGAGATTGAGTAAGTTCACTTTCTGACAATTAGTTCTGGTGCAAATTAATTATAGTGAAGTACGCTTATAGCGAATTTAAAGGGACCGGCAAATTAAGTTTGTTATAACCGTATTTTATTACAACTGAGGATTTTAAATAAATTTTTAATGGTTTACAAACATTATTACAGCTTTAAAACATGTTTTGAAAGAGTTTAGCTTATATAATAGAAATTTTTTATCATTTAACAGAACATGCTGAATGTAGTTGTAGTCCATTTATTATTTTTATTTAAGCATTTGGAATGAAGTTACTGACTTACAAAAACAATATGATGTATTGTTTAATAATTTAAAAAATGCAGCATTTTCATGAAAAACTTCTGTAATAATATATTGTTGATTGGCAAATTTCGGTGAACTTAAAAATTAATAAATAGGATTCTTTGAATATACTCAATGGTAAAAAAAACTACAGTAGGGAAAAATTCAAGAAAATGGATACAAATTATTCTCTAAAAGCAAGATTTTGTTATATCCGAAAATTAAATCATTTCTTGAATAGCTGGCCAACCAAGACCTCAACATCACTTTGTTATGGTCAAAATTTCGTTTTAAGCGAGATCTTATAAATAACTACAGGTTGTCTTAGTTAAGTTGGGTTTCTTGAGATAATTTACATTTTTATTAATGTTTGTAAGTTATAGTCTTGGTGGCCGTTCATAAAGTATGGCCACAAATATTGGTAAATTCGGGCCCCTTCATGTTACTTATGTTTTTTTTTGAATTCAAATATATATTTACCAACAATGATTTAATTTTAACTCAAAATAATTCATTTGATAAATAAAAAAAACTAACCAGAGTTTTGAGTTTTACAAGATCATAATTGGGAGAAAATTTTATTATAACTTTGAATTGTTCGTAATGGTTTTGATGAAAATTAATTTCCACTTTTGGAGTTCATATTTACTTAAATAATTTCTTCAAGAGGCCATGTACACACCTTGTAAACCCTTAAAACCAGCCCTACTATGAAATCTAATTAAATGAAATTAATTATCGGGCAATTAAACTGTTGGGCAATTGCGTCTTAGGACGAGTTATTTTCGGACAAGTGAAACTGTCCCATTACGTCACAAACATCAATCCTTAACGGATTTTCACAATTTGAATTTCTCAGCGCCAAGAACGTCATAATGTCTTGCGTAAGCGATAGATGTCGTCAGTGGAGTTAGATGTTTACTACAAGATAGAGATTGAAGCTCTCTTTTTCCCTGGTTCTAGTTCAGCTACTCTCTTTTTCAAAGTCTTTGGTAGCTAAATGTAAAAAAAAAAACTCAAAGCAAGCTAAACAGCGCCTATTTCGTTATAAATGTGCAGTGTGTGTAAGTGACTAGTGCTTGCTCTTCATTCGTGTGTGTGTGTGTTAAAATGGTGCTATCGAACTTTCGGAGTGAGTGATATCATGTATTGTAAACAGTTAACGAATTGATTAGTATCATTAGGATACACGGCAGCTAAAAGGAATAATTAATACAATGTCCATTTACTACTTGTGTTTGAATGTGAAGCTGTGAAAAATCTTTTGTTTTTTTTTGTACTGATGGGGTACAGGAGGGCGAGTGTGCTTGGCTTTTCCAAGAAGGATACGACATGTCTCGTTCTTAGCGTCCTTGCGCTCATCCCTCTCCACTTTGTATTAGGTAAGTTTTTGCACATTACAAAAATTATTTAACTTTTTGTGTGGTGACTAACATATGCGTACACAACAATTAATAAAGGTTCATTTCCAGTGATTCATACATCGCATTGTAATCGGTAATACACAGTAGTTTGTTGTAAAGTTGGGTTCTGTAACTACATGCTGTCAGAATGGCACATGGCCAAAACATGAAGCGATTGTCTACTTATTTACAAATCATTTAATGATTAAGATCCAAAATGCCGTTATGGAACCAGGCCAGCTGAATTATATAGATTATAGACTATATAATAACTTAATATCAATAGCACAGATTCATTGTATTGAATTGTTAAGTAATTTACTACAGCTCTCTTCCTTGTTCACACAATCTTTTAAGAGCAACTCCACTACACACCGTTTGCGAGGCACGCAATCTGAATTTGTTTGTTTTTTAATACAAAAATCGTCATTGTTTAAAACGCACACATTTAAAAGGTGATGTTTGAAGGTCCAGATCGACTGATTTTTGTCAATAACAGTTAAAGGTCATTGTCAGGTCTTTCTTATCGATCGATTTGCACTTCTGTACGATTCTCATTGCGTGTTTGGTTTTGTCACCTCAAATGCTATTATTTTAAACTTTTTTTTTTTTTTTTTCAAATAATAACAGGGCTTAAATAATCATCTTTAATACCATAACATTAAATAAGAAAACGCTATAAATCTATACTGCGTTTTTCCCACTTTTAGTGCCGTTTTAAATGGGTTTTGCTAAAATAATAGACTGTAAATGAGGCTATGAAGATTTCAATCAAGCGGTATTTATTATGTCGGCAATGTTGTTGTAATTTAATTGAATATTTCCTTAATCTTTTCACATGTAAATTCGTTGCATATACATTTTTATCCGAAGGAAGCGTTGTGTATATATGGTAATAATAATTTTAAGTCTTATCAGACCAATCTGTTTTCATTGAGTTATTTATAACGGAAGGCTATGTTGCGTGCTACATGAAAGCAAATCACTTTTTTTTTTGATTGCTTTTTAAAAGCAGTTCTAGTAATTTTAGCACGATGGAAAATTATCTTATAAAATTATATCTAAATAGATATTGTACTTAATTCATCGATATTAATTAATATCGTGCAAGTCTTACAGTGTAATTTGTTTTATCAATGGACACTTTAAAATAACATTGAATAGAAAAGAGTCTGTTTTTATCTGTCTGACTGACCAAATTGCATCTTGTTTATTCTCAAATTTTATAAATTATAAGCAGTTTTTAATTGGAAATTGTAGATTAGTAACTGTTTTTGTGAATGGTGATTTTACGCCATTTGTTTGCCTTTAAGTTAAGTTAGGGCAGGATTGGATTTCATTGAGCTTTTGTGTTCGTCGCATCACATTTGGTAAAACGCAGACAAAAATAGCCTGGGGACGGTGACTCACATATTAATACGTTTACGAATATTTGATTCCAGCTAGGACACTTCATTTGTACATCGATTGACGTGCAATAATAATTATTTTGTAGCTGTAGTCGGTCGTTGGCTGTGTTGAAATAAATATCATGGAAACACGTATAGAATTTCCCTTTAAATTTTTTCTGTTCGCCTTTCAGTTTGATTCATTGCGTTTGCATCATTTCTGAATTTTGTATTCCTATTTGGTAATTTAAAAGCTCGCCGATGGGGACTTTTGAAAGAGAATATACGTGCAGATACACAAATGATAATAATTGATCGCTGGGCGTCATTTATTACTTTTATGTCTGATCGATAATCGTTATCGACAGGTATAAAAAAAAAAGAAAAACCTTTGCATGATACACTAATGTCTCATGCGTGATCGTTTAATTTGATGTAACGTATTTTGATCTCCAGATGCTTCTGTCATTACCGTGTGATGGGCTTTTCTATCTTTTCGCTTCCCCATTTATGAGTATTATGAATGCGCGTTGCTGTTGTTGACTTTGCGAAAAATGTTACTTTAAAAATACAACTTAAACATGGAAAATGTCATTTCTATTCCACTCAGCTTTTTGTATGTGTATGTGTGTGTGTGCCGTTCGTTTGCTTCGTTTGTCGTAAATCGATTTCAGAAGCTGCAACATCGCCCAAAAACTATTTCTATATAAGTTAAACTCGTATAGAAAATAGTACGGAAACAGAAGACGTAATACTCGGCGTTTTTATGGGTGCAAAACTAGTATATTGTGGCTATATATATGTTCGAAGTTAGTGTGTGGGGGCTGATTTGGCTCTTTGAAAGCTACCAGTTGCTGCTGATACGTGGATCTTTCTACTGAATGAACGACACTAATACAGCACGCACTGATCGACATGACTTGGATACTTAATGAATCTGAAATTGAACGGCAAAAAATTAATAATCAAAATGCTTGATGAAATTAAGAGTGAACTACGACATTACCCCATTTGTTGTTCAGTAAAGAGGCTGACATTACAGTACTTTGTTAATACTGTGCTGGTTTAGTGTGTCATTTTAAATTTCATTATCATTCTTAATCTAATAAAATGGGAGATGCTGGATAAATGATAATAAACTTGTCGTGGAGTGAAGAACCACGATCATAAAATTGATTTTAAGAGCTTAATTGATTGCTTTAGTTAAAACTATGCCCCTCAGTTACCTCATGTTTAATTCTAGTTCAGTTTTGATGTTTATGTGAGCACCAAATTTGGTTGTGTTTCTGTCTGAACTGCTCACCAGTGTGCTGTGTGCATCCTCGGGGTTATTTGTGACTGTTGCTGCTACTTTGTTTAGTTTGTTTTTGTGAGCTTTCTCGCTAATTAGTTTGAGGGTAAGGGTGATCAAGCTTAGGGTTTATTTATACGTGGCACTGCCATTTTCTTATGGTTGTTACGGAGGAAGGGAGTTGCAGCGAAAAAATAGGTGTGTGTTGTATATGTGTATAATACTCTTAAAAACATTATTTCTTGGCAGATTTATAGTTCAAAGAATGAGAGAATAGTTGGGGGAATATTAGGAAGAAAAGAAAAGACATGGAAGGAAAGAAGAATAAAAAAAAGACGTTGCCCGCGCGCCAAGGGGAGAGAAGAATGTATTTTTTGGTGGGATGCACTGAGGGATTCAATTAACGAGAATCTTTTTCCATAGCTGTGTTGTGCAAAAAAACAAAA
This sequence comes from Helicorthomorpha holstii, assembly GCA_013389785.1. Taxonomy (NCBI): domain Eukaryota; kingdom Metazoa; phylum Arthropoda; class Diplopoda; order Polydesmida; family Paradoxosomatidae; genus Helicorthomorpha; species Helicorthomorpha holstii. The sequence continues at coordinate 2,208,939 of JAAFCF010005748.1, forward strand.
TTCACCAGCATTTTCTAGGTCGTTTCTTTATTTTTTTTATTTAGGTTGATGTAAATGAGATTGTCGTAACAAGAAAATTGGCGATTTGGGCATTCGTTATGTGGACAAGTACCACTGTCCATTAGTAATTGGGCATGGTCTATACAGTGATGCTTCTCCCATAGTTTTTGGACATTACTCATTAATTTGCAGATGGTTATGTTTGCTTATTCTTTTGTTTGTTTTATGCTGCAATGAATCGTTGCTGCGGTTTTCAAACTTGTTTTAATGGCGTGCCACTCTGCAAAGTACAGCATCTCTTCCAAAAGCTGAAAATTAACTGACAAAAAATATTTTTAATAACGTAGAATGACTTGTGCAAGTCTATGCAAGTTTTTTTTTATCAGCTTCTATAAATTCTAAAGTTCAATATGGTGATTTATGGCTTCGAAGTTTGATCTAAAAATTGTAAATGTTGTTTATCATGTTTATCAGTGGATGATTTCTTTCAGTTTTTAGATTGTTTGTTACGTGAATATAATCGTTTGACTTTTTGGTTATTTTATTGCTGAAATTATTAAAGTGCCATATCGTTGGTACGCGCTCTAAAGTTTGAAAATCTGTACTTTCGTTTATGGCTTTTATTATGTATTCTCATGCATGCATAGATCTGTCATAAATGTCCAAAGTAAAATAACATGTCACGAATTATTAGATTCGCTTGACAGCACATAATCTGAGCTGCTTACTTTTGGAACTATTATTAGTTGCCAAAATCTTTTGACAGATTGTCATGTTGAAATGAAGTAAACAAAATCCCAGTGGGTGCTATCGACTCTTAATTAGATGTGGTTCCAATTAAAGTATCCAAATGGCAAAATCAACTATCGACGGTTTAATTGGGGGAATTAAAAACATTATTTAACTTAGTTGATCGGTATTTATACTGCATACAAGTCTTTAAAATATGTTTTTAATGTCGATTTTACTGCATAGTTGATAGAAATTTTATCGATTTTATCTCAATTTTCGGAGCGTCATTCATAACTAAGAACTTGGAACTAAGTTTTCTCTGAAATTGCTGGCTGCACTTTAGAAATGCAGTGTAAAGAATACTGCTATCTGACACACGATCCCGTTGCTTTTTTTATTATTATTATTTTTGCCAAACACGCACGTCAAAGCGTTTTGATGTATGAGTGTATGGTTGATGATTTCTTTTGCACTGTCTGAATTACAAAGTTATAAGTCAACGAGATATAATCGAATAAAATAAAGTTGATTTAGGGAGCTTATACTGTAAATGGAAAGGAGTGCAGTACAATTTGCTTGACGATCGAATATACTTTTTAAATCTTTATCGAAATAGACGTTATTAGATAGCGAAAAATCGATAAGTTTTTTAATATATTTTTTTGAGTTTTTTATATGCTTCTTATCAGCACTCTTAAATTTACTGGCAGTTTTGATTGGTTATGCAAGTTGTCGTCGCAGAAATGGAAATAAACTTCACCGCAACGTTGATTTAATTAAGTTAACTTGCAATCAAACTCATAAAAATAAAAAAAAGAGAAATAAATGATTAAATTTGCTATTCATTGAAGCATCGATTCATGGTGTATTTGACAGCCAAAATTTATGGTCAATAATACATTAAAACAATGTGTACTTTTTTTGGTTCCTAAAGGGCAATGCAGACAAGACATTAATTGAAATTGAAATTTGTTACGATTTATCGTGAGATTATTTACTTAGTTTTTGAACTTTTTTCTTTATTAAATTATAGCATAAACCTTTTTTTAATTTATTATCACGATGGCGTCCTATAATCTGATCTAACTTAACTTGCACCGCGGTTTTCATCTAAATTAAAAGAACATAATGGAATTTATACGTTATACTGAAAAGCATATAAAATAAGGAAGATAAAAATGAAATAAATGGAGCAATAATTATAGTTGTCTGAACTGCAAGTTAGGTTCCACTAAAAAACCATTTTTCTTGCTATAAAACTATGTATGAAATTATTTTTTTTTGGCAATTATTATAATTTTGCTTTATTATTAAATGCAAGTTTAGACGTCCTTTTCAATTGCAGCCAGAGGAAAATGAAATACAGTGGATTCTCGCTAACACGAATGCCGTTAAAACGAATTTCTCGTTAACACGAAGCAACATTACAGTCCCAAATTACAGTATAGGCTTTCTCATACATTTTTTGTTCGTTAACACGAAGCAAAACCCCGTTAACACGAACTGATTTTGCTTCTCCGAATGAAAAATTGTAAATATCGTCTAAGAAAATGTAGAGAAAATCAGAAAAATGTGAGTTTGACTCTAAAAAATGTCAGTTTGACTCTTAAAAAATGTGAGTTTGACTCTAAAAATGTGAGTTTGACTCTAGAAAATGTCAGTTTGACTCTAGAAAATGTCAGTTTGACTCTATAAAATGTGAGTTTGACTCTATAAAATGTGAGTTTGACTCTAGAAAATGTGAGTTTGACTCTAGAAAATGTGAGTTTGACTCTAGAAAATGTCAGTTTGACTCTAGAAAATGTGAGTTTGACTCTAGAAAATGTGAGTTTGACTCTAGAAAATGTGAGTTTGACTCTAGAAAATGTGAGTTTGACTCTAGAAAATGTGAGTTTGACTCTTAAAAAATGTGAGTTTGACTCTAAAAATGTGAGTTTGACTCTAAAAATGTGAGTTTGGCCAATATATATTATATTTTGCATGTGTTCGTTAACACAAAACCCCGTTAACACGAAGAAAAATCTCGGTCCCGTCAACTTCGTGTTAACGAGAATCCACTGTATTAAACTCTTTTTTTTTTCTTCTTATTTTTTTTTGTCAATAAAATACACACGATCTATTTCCGTTAGAGAGTGAGGGCATTGAATATTATTGGAGATTATAATAGAAAATGTTTTTATAGTCGTGGTTGGGCGATGAGGTGGAGTTCCTTGAAGAAAAATCCTGAGAAAATCTGGCATTTGTTGGAATCGCATATGCTGTAAGCTATCGAGGGATTAATTTACTGTATCCATGGATATCTCCCCATTCAGTGTCGTTTCTCTTTCTTATTACTTTTTTTTTTTTTTTTTTTTGATGATTCTTACATTACAGAGTGCAATTATTTTCTTCCTTATTCATCTCGAACGTTTTCTTTCTCTCATTTTATTGCTGTTTACTTAATAATATTAAATATTTTCGTAGTTATTGAAATAAGTTGGAAAATTCTTTTTACTTTGCTTCCTGGTTTTTAAAACAAATTCGTTAAAACCAGTTAACTTTTGACCATTATTTTTGCTAAAATCACTCGTAAATCGTTGATAGTCGCTTTTCAACACCAACTGTTTGCGTTTTTCTTTATAAACAAATCTCATTTAAAAGCAATAACTGTAAACATTAAACTACTTGAGAAATTATAAAAACTAGAAATCTGTTGTTTGGAATATTTACGACTGTGATTTTTTTACTGAAATTAATAGCGGTTGTCAACAACTTAGTAACAAAAAAAAACATTTTAAGAACTACCGTACCACCAGGGAAATTACTTTCGATAATATTATATACACTTTTTTATATCAGCAGCCGGTTTTGCTGATATACTGTGTTATCTGAATGTTAAAGGACAAGTAAAATGCTTTTCATTTGAGTGGCCATGAAAGTACTATTTTATTTACAGCACCGACTACAAAATCTAAATGTTACGATGAAAAAAATTTGCAGAGTATTGAACAAGTAGATCGTTTCCTATGAAAGGCGATGAAACATCTGGTTTTCATTAGACACAAGGCCGATATTGTTAGTTGTTGCCAATTTGTACACATCAGCTGGTTAACGAAACATTATGTCGTCTGCGATAAACGATGATGCTATTAACGCTAATTTATTGTGGCTGGTAAAGTAATTGTTATCATGAGGAATCAGTTAGGTAGCAGAATTTAATTGAGAGGGTTTGACTTTCAATCATCGATTCTCTTCTGGATAATAACTTAGAATTGAAAATACAGTGGGAAAGCGTTCCACTTTAACTTCCTTTTCTTTCCTATTATAAGGAATTCAATAATAAATTAAGCGGAATTCCTTGTCATTGGCTTTTATCCGACTTTAAAAATAAATTCTTGCATTTGATATTGAAGTGTTTCGCTTTTTTCTTTCTTTATATTGGAATTTTTCTTGATTTTATGCTTTAGGTTATACTTAGACTTGGAGTTAAGCATCAATTGTTATCGTCGAACAGTACAGTACACCTGACTCCTTGTCTATTAACTGAGTTTTTCTTTTTCTAGACGGAGTGTCATCATTCAGCTGAGTGCTGAATGGGCAACAAAAGAATTCACTGGTAATATTGCGCTGGCACTTGCGTGGGATCTCCAGAAGATCTCATTTTCACGATATAAGATACTGAAAAAAGTAGACGACGTTCAATTTCCGTCTTGACGACACTAAATCCGACGTATAGTACTGTGCCTTTAAATGAATGAAAAACATTCGTCATGCAGACAGAGCAACGTCGATTACGATAGCTTTTTATAAAACGATCTTTAACGTGGTGTTCATTTCCGTTTTCGATTTACAGACGATACCCAGAAACTACTGCTATCTTTGGGTATTTTCATCGACTTTGTTTGCCACTTTATAGTGGTCGATATACAGGGAAAGCCATTTGTAATCTTTTGTGAATTCTTGGTATCGAAGAATGCAATCATATTGTGTTAAAACAACAAGCTAATTTATTAAAAAAGTCATGTACGGTAATTTTTTGGACATTTATGAGACTTTGTTTATCTTGAACTTCTCATTGGTGCATATTTAAAGTAAGTTGTGTAAAAATTCTCAGTGACAAAATAATATTTCTGGTAAAAATATAAAAGAAGCCAGGAAAATCTGCATGGAAATGTAGGATTTATTGAATGGTTAAGGCTTTTCCAGCTTTTTACTTAAATTTTAAGAGTCATTCAAAAAATTGCAAGAAGCCAAGATAACATGTGTCATGATTTCAAAAAGCAGTTTTTTTATTTTGTCGTCATAAAAAACGTTTGATGAAAATGCATCTTTTATGAATTTTAATTCATTTTTTTTCTACATAATAAACGTACAAAGATAAATGTCTAAAATTTATGTGTTTTTAAAAGCTACGTGAAATGTTGAAAAATAGTAGCTCTGATATTTTGTTTTGTCTCACTGTATTAATAATTTACTGTATGTTTTGGAGAATTTTGAATTTTGTTTACAGTACCATTAGATAAAGCTACTGAAATTGCAAATTCACCTTATTATGTAACCTAATTAACAAGCTTGAAGAGCGAATTGTCTGTCGTAATTGTCATTCTCGAAATGACACAACACTGCTGTTCCTAAACTCAATTAATTATTCTGCTGGGCGGTTAAATTACGTTAATGCAAGACTTTTTAAGTGTAATCGGGTGTATTTATAGGCCATTTGATAAATACCATTTCCAACTAGCATTTCCAGTTAGTCTTACATTTCTAAATTTGAAATTGCTTTCATTATAACTTAGTAATGCAATGCAGGTACCGGTAGCACTAAATGCTCTTTAATGCTCGACATCATTTATTAACAGTAAATATGCAACGCTGAAATTCTGCTGTTGCCATTAATATTTAGGCTCACATCAAACGTTGCCATCTAAGTTTACGCTATTTGTGGAAATGCTTTGAAATGGCCAATCTAAAATATTGTTCAAGGAACGCTTTACTTAATGACGGGCGTTACCAATAATAATAATAATAGGAAACTTGTTAAGTGGCAAATGATGATGCTACAACAACATGAATGCCTCTCAGAGTTTGTTTTTAGCTATTAATTTCCTGCCGTAAAAGGCAAACTATTTTATTACTGTTAAAACTGAGATAAAAGCAATTATAGCCTTTTTCTTTCTTTCTAGTTTTTTTTTAGAGTTTAATTAGCGAAAGAATAAATTAAGTGAATTTATATACTGTTTAATTGCTAATGGTCTTTGTTTACACAACCATTCACCCATTAACACTATAATAGTTTTCGAGTATTGGTTTACGAGCTTAAATTGCTTTTTTAAAAGACAGAGGAGGAACTTTTTGCAATATTTTCTCTATTAATTAGAACCTATTTTTATTACAGTTTGCGTTCTGTTGACCTGAACAACCATGCCAATTACAATGCACATACTGGATTTGTGAATAACACAAGTATTGTAGTTTATTTTGTCGTACATGTGCAATGGACACTATTTTGAAGTGTGAAAATTACTCCAGGTTGCAGAGTTTAAATAAATAAAATGCAGCTAAGGCTTCAAACATGAAGGTGCTAATTATTGACACGCACATCACAATGTGCTGTATATCATGTTTGAATTGTTAATATTTGGCCTCTATTGGTTTGGTTTTTAACAATTGCTGGACTGTTTTGGTCAACACGTTTGATTATATAGTAGGTGACTGCTACATTTAATAGTGTTACAGTTGTGACTATACGGTTATTTTATTCCAGGTGTTTGCCCCCAGGTTTGTTCCTGTATATAATGATATAGTGTAACATACTATTTTACAGTACCCTGTTATTTACTTTCTTTATGGAAAAAAATGTTGTCACTTTCTTTAGAAAATTTTCAGTTCTTTTTAAAATTGGATTATTTTTCGTTCCTAAAATAGGCTAATATTGTTATAACTTACCTGTAATTTTGCAATGGAATTGTCGATTTTGAGGTAAATTTTAACGAATTTTTTAATCAATTGAAGCCATCTTTTTGGAATCCCTTTTCCTTGGAGGGGAGCTTAACATTTAGATTTTGAAGATCATTTCGTTGTTATTATTTGGATTGTAACGTTTTATTTTCATTTTTCAGTTAAAAGTGAAATCATGACTATGCCGCTTTGTTCTAATTTTTAAAATTCGCACACAAAAGATGCAGCTTTTTGATTGTTAACATGACACACCAGTTTCGTTGGAGATTTTTTTTATTATTTTTTTTTTTGTAAAACGCATACACCTCTTGAAAATTGCTGTTAGAAGTTAAACCGGGGTTGGTGGTTCTGTGGTACTGTGATAGTTGGTGGTGTAGGGGGAGCTTACTGTAGAGGGCATGTCATAAATTTTCCATACAAGTCTGTGACATGTCAGATAGAACTTCATTTTCAACCTTAACCTTATTCACTCCCTCATTTCCTAAAAATAATGCGTGACTACAGTACAGTATATCGAAGAACCGTTTGGAAGTTCATCTTTTTAAAGTTTTAAACAAACGGTCTTTTTCAGCAGAAAGCCTAAGGGCCGAAACGAAATGATTGCGAACCCCCCCGTCGTGGTTTCTTCCCACCCTTGTTTCTTTTTTAAAAAAAATCACCCCTCATCTTTCAAAGAAAAGAAACCTCTTGAAATGTTATGGGGTTCTTGAAGTGATAAATTAAAAATTGTACATTTGGCAGGTACACCGCAGTAAGGTTATGTTTATGGACCATAGACGGTTGGACCAACTCTGTTTGTGGCTGTGAAAAAACTGGACCACACCATCTAGAGATTCAAAATGTTTTTTACACAATTTTTAGAAAAAATAAGTTATGTACCGGGTACTAAGTCATTTTAATGTTTTATTATGTAATTCAACTTGAAACCGGTTGTGTGGCAATGCCATTTCCGGGAATGATTTTAACTGGTTAGGAAGATTTTTTTTTTAATTTAGCATCAAGATTCATTAAATAACTTAAAAGTGGGAGTTCTTTCGATGTAATATCTTTAAATGGCTCGCACTGTATATTTAAATAGCCTTTTGAAAATGTTGCATCGTAAAGCAGTGTAATTGTGCGTGGAATAAATGGTGCTGTGTTTTCTCTTTTTTTGAACACTGACTTCTTCGGTGTAAATGATAGTAATTTGACAGGATAATGATGATGGTTTCTCAAGCCTAGCGTGTCCGAATTAAGAAAAATGTAGCCAACAAACACGTGATGTATAATTCTCTAATTCTACTTGGAATTTATTTTTAAAAGTGAGGTTCAGCGTGTTTTTACCACCCGTTTCTCTTTCTTTTTGGATTGTTAGTTTGGTTTAGTGACCGTGAAACGAAAAAAAATAACCGGTGCCAAATGATTTTAGTTTGTGCAGTAATGCGTAACTTATTACGATCTTTATCGTTTTCACTGCTTTTCATTTTACTGGAACTTTTTTTTTTTTCGTTTTTTAAAGTTAAGTTAGATGCGCAACGGTTGCAAATTGCAAAAGTTAAGTTTAATGCACCGAATGGTAGCTAGGGAATAAAGCTACAAAGTTTAGTAACTTCATCGTATGTACGAGTTGATAATCTTGCATGGACACGTGAGGATATGGAAATTGTACAGTAATTCTTAATGCTGAAATACAAGCTTAAGTTAGCTCGGTTTGAACCTTCTGAAGGGAAAGATGACTTGAGTTAATCCAAACATTAATTTTTACTGCGTGCATAATTTCCATAAATTCTATTCTTACATATTTTTTTTTAAATTAAAAGGAAAACTTTCTGAAGATTATGACTGGGATTTCGTTTATTTTACGTACTGTAGTTGGGTTTGACATTTGAAAACTTTAGTTCCATAACAATTTTAGCTGGAAAGACATTCACGTTGAAAAATTCAGGATGATGTCATTTTGCTCGTGCAATATTGTATTGCTTAAAACTTATTTCGAAAGGGTTTAAAAGCCGTCGTTTTTTGAGTCAAATTGTTGAGTCTTTTTTTCATTTTTCACTTCATTGATTTGATTGCCTATTCTAACGATTTTTGATATACAGAAGCTGAAAGACATCTTTGCACTACACACTGGAGGGTTAAAAGGGTTTATTTTAAAGCAATGAATCAAAGTATTGTTGCTTTTATATTGTTTAAGAGTAACTTTCTGTATTTTAGTTCTTTAAACTAACATTGCGTGATGGCAGAACTCTGTAATCGTTATATCCGATTTTTTTCTAATTGAAAACTTGATCTTTTAAGTGGTAACTGAATTTATGCCATTACGAGCGTGTAAATATAATGTTTAACGACCTAAAAATAGTAATGTTGATATGGAAACCATTTGATACCCATTGTTTTATTAGTTTTCAGCGTGTTTCTGATAGTTATTATTAGCAATAGCAACTGGTAAACCGTGTGTTTTGATTGGTTGAATCGAGTGAACCTTAGTTGTCTCTGCGGCGCAATGCTGTCTTTTCCGCACACTCACATGCAGTTTGTGGTTGAAGTTCAATTTGCTAGATTCTCGTGCATGACTGAACACTTTTACATCAAAAAAAAAACCTAAAGCTCCTCCACTTTGTATCTTCGGAACTTTTGCACCCGTCATCAGTTTTTCACTCAGCTTAACTTATGTTTTGTATACTTGAATTGATACTGGCGAAGCTGGCGGTATTATCGATGTTGTTGTGGATCAGTTTTTCTATTATTTTTGTTTTTGGTTTCCGCAAGCTTACATTGCAAGTTGTTTACCGTTTCATTCTAGTAAACAAGTCGATTTCAATTTTATTATTTCGACATAACACACAATGAATGAGTGTGCATTAAAGAAAAGGTTTTCTTCATTCAATCAGCACTTTTTTACATTTAAAATAAAAATATTACTATGAAGTGACTATAAATAAAACATGTCAGTTTCAAAGCGAAAAATGAAAAAAAAAAGCATTTTTCTGAGTGAGGGAACAACCAATTTTCATGTTTTTTATCTGTTATTTATTTTTTTTATTTTTTAGTGTTACATAGATCACATCAGATTATAAAACGTCTAGAAATTTTTTTTTTGAATAAATTTATATCCGAAACTTGGTCAGATTTGTACAAGTGATGGATCGTTGTCCTGTTTGGCCGTTGAACTTGTTGCACCAAACTATAAAAGCTTTTTCTTTTATTTTTTTTTTTACAAACTGGATGAGCGGTTAATAACTGATTTAATATTACGTCCTCATTTTAGATAAATGTATTTTTTGTTGGCTATTGGGTCAGGACAATTGTCAACAAGCCGATACCGGAAGAGTCTTATTGAAGCAAACTTTAACCAAAATATTGAATTGAATTAAAGGGCGTGATCGGTAATGTGTAGTAATGTACTGTAGATAAAAAGCCAACTTCCATTTATTTTTTTCTTTAAAATAAAATTGAGGCGTCGGAGATGATGTATTGACTATTGAATGGTTTTCTCACAACCATTAACTGTAGTAAGAGTCTATGGAGAGAGAGAGATAGAAAAAGAAACGGATATTCTTTGTTAAATTAAAAAAGTGTTGAAGCGGGAAAATGGGTTGTGAAGGAGATCTAGCATATTGTGAAAAAATAACAGTGACTATGACATGACATGAGTGAATGACAGCTTTGACTTCCATTAACCAATTTGACCATTTAACCTAACTTTAAACTAAAAGAAAATTGAAGTCGCGATTGAACTGAGTAGTCGCTGTAGGAAGTGCACATTGACATCATTCTGGAAGTCTTTTGTGAATGGTGCTTATTTTTTTAATTGACTGAAGCGGTTTATGTTTATAGTTTGTCTAACATGAAATCTTTTTTTATTATTGTTTGCCTTTCAGAGAAATTTAATTTGTCTTAAATGTTTAATCTTCTTGTTAATGTTGTTAACATTTTTCAACAAATTAATTTTTCTTGTTTTTTTTTTCTGCTTCTTTTTAGGTGAGTAATGACCATTTAATGTACATTAATTTGCCAAGTGTTGATGCAAGAACAACAAAAAGTCGTTTTGGGCAGTCGTAAGGTAATTAATCACTTCGATTTCGTTTCGCCATAAATCCTTCACGAATATCTGAGGAGAAATTAATTATTATGATGGTATAATTGAAAGGGTTTCATCGTACGTTGCAATTAATTGATGCAAAATACGGAACATATTTCAGACTTGAAATATTAATCTAAATAATTAGTTTTAATGCTGTATTACATGCACTGTTACTTGCAAGAGGATAATTGCCACATGTGAAACATGCGGTACCGAGTTACATCTCGAATTTAGCATATTGGATTAAAAGAGTGATTAGTATATAAAAAAAATAAGTATACAGTATCAAGTTAACAGCATCATTTTTCGCTAATTCAAGCTCTGCCTATACTGAACATACCGGTACTACTTTTACGTAGCCAGAACAGTAAGTTACTGATCTGACAAAGTAATCATTTGATTCAAAAATATCATTTCTAATCCTTCCGATTATATTAATGGACTTGTACTAAATTAATTTCGACAACATTATGCATTTAGTAAATTAGTAACAAACGGATAGCAATGACAAAAGTGAAGTTGTACAAGTAGAGTTGATTTTTATGAATGAAGCCATGAAATTATCTGGTTTTAGCTCCAGGATTTAGGAAGTTATTTATTTGACAAATCCAAAACTCTATTATAGTAAATTGACATCGAGACTGGGATGAGTTAGTTACTGTATTAGTAAAATAAAGCATGTGACATAGCATTGACTTTGGGGATCAATAGAAACGACTAATTTGTTAGCACCATCTTGCCAATTTGCATGGCAATATTTACATCCATTATTAAGAAATTGCTGTTTGAATTTGAGTGTTAAGATTATTACAATGGATAATATCGATTGGTGTTTTAAGTTTACTCTTTTGCTAACATAAAGAATTTTACAGTATAAGCTTTAGTGGCTTAGCACTTTTCGTTACAGACAATCTTATGACAATTTTAGTCAAAATAATGTCGAGAAATGGATAAGGTTAATCGTTCGAGTGACCTGGAGTCGCCGGGGAAAAAATAAACACGCAATTAAAACCGACAGTTCGTGTAAAAATATTATGATTCTCCTGACTGCTTTGTGCTGTGTTGTGTTTTGCTTGTTAATTCAGGCGCTGCAGTCTTTTGCTGGGCTCACACACTTCCGTTGCAAATAATGCATCTGCATTAGTAATTCGATAACATCAGCAAATTACTTCTGGCATCGTATTTATTTTTTTCTCCTAACTTGATGAATATTTAAAACTTGTTTCTTTATTACGTTGCAGAGTTTTGGTGTACGATTTATTTACGTTTGCGCTAAAATATGACGTGAAATACAAGATGAAATTGGAGAGGGACATGTAATAAGAGTTTGAATCAATGGCAGAATCATTTATGAGGGTCCAGCAACTTTCAATTACATTAGAAGTTTTTTTCTTCTTTTTTTAATAATTTTAACAAACATTGGAAATACTGTACACAGATTTTGGGCAACCAGCGAAGGGTTAATTCGCTTATAGAGATAGAAATCAAGGAGTCGCTTGTGCAAACAGTCAAACTTTAATGCATTATTTGAATGTGAGTAGCAATATGGTCCTTTCTAGCAAACATTTTAGCAGGGTTTACATGGAGCATCCAGCAGTATAGTACACTGTATACTGCACTGCAATAATAAAATGCTATCTCTCTAGCGGCTTCGTAATTTAATATAAGTGAGTGGGTACTTGCAGAGGAAATAAAGTGCCTGAAGGTACTGTAGTACAGCTCTCATTTTTTTATTCCAGAACTATTTCTCCAAAGACTAACCTGATGAAAGCTTGAGAGAAAATTTTATTAAATTAAGAAATCGTGTTATATATTATACAGTAGAATTGTAGATCGATGTTAAGAATCAAACATTTGAATGGCAACAATTATGCATTGAACATTGATGCTGGAGCTCCTTGTGTAATGAAATTTTGCGTTTAATAATACAATTGATTTAGCAATTGTCATATACTGTACTCTGGAGAATAGGAAATGAAATTTGAAGGTTGCAATTTAAATATATAACGTTTTGTTGCTATGAAGAAGAAAAAAAAAGACATTTATTGTAATGTTGATGTGAACACATTTGATGAGAAGCTGGAAATCTGTCAGAGCTACATAGACTCATAGGTGGAATTGGGATAAATGTCAAGTTTGATGATTTGGTTTTGGTGTAGGGGTGGAAAATATCGATTGCAGATTCCAGGTAGCTTTAGGGGTTGTTGGTCGCTGCCCCTTTGCTCGTCTGTCAATCTTTTCTCTCCCCCTTTTATGTAGTCTTGCTTAGTAAGTTAGTAACCAACTGTATCTAAATTTTGGGGATGAAGCTGGGACATGTTTACACCAGGGATTGTTCCAGGGCTTGGTAGTTTTAAAAATTCTAAGGTCTTGTATTCTGCGACTCTCAAGTTTTATTGTCGATAGATTTTTTTAGTATACCGGTACATTATTAGAATCCCAAAGGGTGTGTGCACTGGGCACAAATTCAAAACACAGTAGCATAAATTCAGTTCTATGTATGAGGATCTAGGGGGCAAACAAGGTTGCTGTACAACAAAATCGAACTGAAAATGTTTCATTTATAACATTTGGAATTTAAATTTGTAAAATTAAATAAAGAATGGCAACTTCTCTGGTCAGGCTTTGCGTTGTTATAAATGTTAAACAGCTCTGTGGCTTATTCGCTGGAACTCGTGAAAGTTTTAGTAGCCACTTAGGAGAAGCTGTATTTGTTTTCCACATGCCAAATGCCAAACCATCATTGATTTTGTACTATTGCTAAAATGTAAGTTACTTTTATGCAGCTAGACAACTTCCTCGCTATATACTGTATTGATATTTCTATCGGTAATTCTTTTCAACTGTCAACTTTGCAGTTGAAGTTGTTTTTAAAAATGTCTTTGCAGCTGCTATTTTGGTATACTTTACCGGTAATAGTTTTTTTTTTTCGTACCAGTACCAGGTTTATGCTGTAGTTACACAATGTCATCAATATATTTTCTAGATATCTGAGTTGTGATTAATGCAACAGTGTGGGAGCAAAGAAGTACAAGGCTGTGCACTTTTCCGGTTAGTCCGGAAGGCATTGTTCGCGAACTTGTCTAATTTTTTTTTTTTTGCTGGGTTTTCTTATATATTTTCTGTTGTTAAATGCGTTGTATAACTGAACTGCACAGTGTATAGTGTAGAAAAAGGATTTGGTTGATGACAATAGAGTTCTTTATTGGTCTACACTGTCTCTATAGAGTAAATGTCAACGTTGAGAATGGTTGTTGATTTGCGACATCAACACAGCATTGAATTTTTTTTATGTACTGTATAAAAAATAGCGTTGAATGCATTATTCATTAAAGCATAATGTGAACAATCTATAATTAAATGAACATTATTTGAGTGGAAGTACTCTGTACTGTATGAAGTAAAAAGACGAATTGTTATCTGTAATGTACTGTATTCTTATTATTTTTGAAGGCAAAGTAAGTTATAAAATGTTTTTATTTTATGGCATTTTTATTTCAAAATATTGATTCAGTAGGGGGTTTGTTACTTTAAAAAACATTTGGAAGCATTTCAAAATGACACCTGGTGATCACATCACGAAAGAGCTGGGTCTTTGTAATTCTAATCACTGAACAATGAAAACTAATCATATTTCTACTGAAACATGGAATTAAAGATGAGTGGAAATACTTTGTGACAGCATATGTTTATTAAGAAAAATATTGCCGAGAAAAACAACAGTGGGATTAGCATTTATGACGGTGTTTTTAATTATTTTCGCTTATGGCTTTGCTGTGTAATAAAAGTTTTGGCGTTTCCTGGCAGTGTTTAGTGAGCATCATGCGTTATTGACGTTCATAAAATAAAGAAATGATAATTATGAGCTTGCTATTAAATAACATCCCCAAATATATGCACATTAAATCTCGTTTTTTTTTCTCTTTCTGGTTTTATCTATTGGCATTTTTAAGTCATTATGAAAAAAATTGTGAAAGAACTTTGTACGCAATCCAGTATTTATGGGTCTGTAACTACAGTAAGGACTTTGATAAATGTTTAGAAATTTATATCTGCAACTTATTTCTTTAAGAATAACATAAGAGATTACAAGTTTATAATATAAATTGTGTTTTTACAGAGCTTTTATTAACTTTGTTGAATTGTTCAAATTCGGTGACACTCAAAAGAATTTACTCGTTTCTCTTTGCCCTGTTAGCTGGAAATTTTATGCAGTTATGTATTTAAAACGACAGTACATTAACTAATTGATATGATTAATAATTAGTTGACTAATTAATTGTAATCAACAAAATTTTATTGCATTTAGTAATTCATCTTTGACTATATAGAAAGTCTTACATTTCTAATTACAAAAACTCTTGCAATTGTAAAATAAAAATTAATTTTTTACTTTTAAGTTCATTTTTTAAAATGGTTGCTTTACATTTGAAACTTTAATAAGGAATATCAGTACAGTATTACCAACAAATGAATTGATTATTATCGATTGCTGTATTTTTTTTAAATATAAAAACCATAACTTTAGATCAAAGTAAGGTTTCAATCTTGATTAATTTTTCTGTGTTTTCGATTTATTTGGACTTTCCATTAACGGTCATGGAAGTTAAATTTAAGAAAAAATAAATGACTGAAAAAATAAATGTTGACATTTTTTTCTCTCTCTCCTTTTAATAAGAAAAAAAAATGAGTTTTGACTTTTGTCTTAAGAGTTTTTTTTTATGTTTGGAGCCTAGAAGCGGTGAGAACATAAAAGTCAGGTAAAGAAAATTTATTCCGTTCACATCCAGTATAACGATTTTCCAACATGGGTTTTAAAATTTATAACTACCTTTTTAAATTTACGACGTTTGCGGGTACATAACGGAAGCATTTTTTTTTTTTATAATTTATATCTTTTTATTTTTTTTTTCTTCTCTTACTTGTCTCACCTAAGTCGCATTTAAATGATAAATGTTTTAAGATCTATTAAGCAGTGAACCGTTAAGAGAAATCGTTCGGTATCAAAAGTTTTTAAAGCTTTTTATACCGTTATTGGTTATATCGCTTACTACAGTTAGAGGATGAATTTTTCCATTATTTTTCTTACTTTGGTGCAGACAATATTACAAATTGTTCATTTTTTTAAAATTTGAAATCCCAGTTATTAACGACGTTACCAGCAATGGAATACATTAAGGAGCTTTAGAGAACTTTTTTTTCTCTTTATTTTGAAGGTAAAAATGCTCTTTTTTTTTGTGCTGATGCATAACTTAATATTTTTTATACTTGAGAAAATAAGAAAATAAAGAAAGAAGAAATCGGGTATGTAAATAATGATGGGAAAGAATAATTTAACACTTGCAATGTGACCCAAAGGCGTGTGTGGGGTTGCAAATGATGGAAAATCGTCTTTAAAGTACTGTACTGTAATGTTGCTCTTACCGTGCCCTAAGTCTGATAACGGCTTAAGTCATCACTTACTCCCAAAAGTTGCCAAGTTAAAAAAAAATTATAAAAGACGGCAGATAAAAACTGGAAATACGAATCGATTTCTTTCTAAAGAGTTTTTCTTTTAACTTATTACGCACATATACTGTAGTAGTACTGTAGTTTTGCTGGCAAGTAATGCCAAAGGCTGTTTCCGATCATGGTGTGTGTTTTGAATCAACGAAAATTGATATAAACGACACGACGCTATGAGCCTATGAAATACAGAAAGATCTTTTTATTATTTTTTGCTCCCTCTTTTTTACTTAGTGAACTTCGTATTGAAATTACTTTTTAATACCGTTTTATCGTAAAAGATTAAGCGTACACACATACAGAGAAATCAGAATTCCTTGAGCTGTTACTCAAAATTGGCTATTAAAGGGACTTAAATTATATTTTGATGCCAAATTATTTACTAGAAGTAACTCATAAAGCTTGGGTTTCATTTGGATTTTCGATTATGTGACAATTATAGCTGCGTTACTTTTCAAACTTTTTATTATACTTTTTTTTATGCATTTTTCAGTGATCTCGTCTGCTAAGTTATTAAACTTTATTTACAAATTTTTTTAATTTATAAATTACAAGTGTATTTTTTTTAGACAATTTTGGTAAAATTTTAGTATTTTGTGGAATATATTTCAACTTTTTATTAATTTCCATGACATTCATTTGCAATTAATTTTAAATTTTTATGCAAATATTATAATAATCAAATACAGTGGAATCTTGTTAACACGAAGTCGTCGGGTCAGAGATTTTTCTTCATTTTAACGAGAACACGCAAAATATAATAAATACTGACCATCATATTTAGAACCACTATTTCCTGCATATGCATAAATGTGCATGTATGCATTTAAGAAAAAACAATGCAATTTTTTATAAAAACAAACAAAAAATGCATTGAATTTGTATTTGTTTTTATAAAAACTTTAAAATTTAATCAAAATTCTGATTTTCTCTACATTTTCAAATGTTGAGACGCAAAATCAGTTCGTGTTAACGGGGTTTTGCTTCGTGTTAACGAACAAAAATGTATGGAAATGCTTATAATGTACTTTAGTTCGGGACCGCAATGTTACTTCGTGTTAACAAGATTCTACTGTATTTTATAAGTAGCTAAAGTTCAAAATTTCCATTGCATTGTAAATACAGTGAAAACTTTTTAACGCGAAATTGCTTAACACAAAATAATACTGCGATCTCGTTGATTTTCTATGTATTTACATGCATTTTATTCCTTTTAACACGAACAAAAACCACTTAGCATAACATTTTCGCTTCTTAAATAAATTATTTAATGATTTTATATTAAAAAAAAAATAAATTGACAGTATCGTATTAAAATTTAATAGAAAATGTATGATAATTTCAAATGTAACAAATGTGCCATTTTAATAGAATTTTTGTGTGTTTAGTACAGTACTACCGGTACTGTATTTTTTTCTATACATTTTTTAACACGAAGAAAAGTTTCGGTTCCGAGCGTTTCGTGTAAAACGGTTTTCACAGTATTGACATTCTTAACTTTTGGAAATTGCTTTTGCATAAATAGTAATTTACTAAAAGAAAAACATTTTTTTAAATTTATGTTTTCAAAAATTTTCACATTTACAATGTTGCACTAACTTCAATGCAACATATGTTCATATTTCCGTTCAGTATTTTTTTTTCAACTTATTTTTAAATTTTTCTCTTCTTCATTTTGTTACCGGCTGATGGGCTACACAGATCTTCACAACAGGAAGAGGAAAATATAAGTTAACTTTTTTTTAGTTAGATGTGTTGTATTGCTAAGTTATATGTATAATGTATAGCATCGGACGGATATTCGTAATGCTTTTTGTGGGAGTGTGGTTGATGCCCTCTGAAAGCGTTGCCTTCTTCAATTTCTTCAGTACTTGAATTCCAAACATGTCACATTCCATTAGTGAATGATTTGCGTTAGGTTAACTTTTACCCCAGAACTATCACATACGTACAACTGGCATGCGAGTCGTTTCAGATATCCTTGCCCGTTTATCTTGAGACAAAAACTAAGAGACAATATTGACGAACGTGTGTTTTGGTCTCTTACTGTACTGTAAGTTACATTTCTTGAAACTATGGTACTTGCCTACACCCAGTTTCAATATCTTTGGTTACATATTTCATTTTTAAGTACTTTTACCCCTGTCGAACAATTGCTTCTAATGTATCGAAAATGAACGACATGTCACAAGATCCTTTATTCTTCCGTTTTTCTTGTTTTGTTACCATCTCTATCTCACTGTACTTTAATTATAATTAATATTTCAGCGTTCTACGTAATCAGGCACAGAAAAAACCTTTGTAATGAAAAAAGAAAAGTGTACAAGTACTGTATTTCTCATTAGTCATTAGTGCATGTTGAAAATTAAATGTTGTTTGTTGGAGTTTCGTTTAGTTTCTTTTATACTGAGCGCACAAATTTACATTTTGGTATTGTAAAAGTTAATTAGAGTTCTTTTTTTAGGTTTACTTTTAGTTAAAATGTATGGAAATGCCTACACTGTAGTTCGGGAGCACAATGTTGCTTCGTGTTAACGAGATTTTTATTGCCGAATTTGTTCTTCAAAGCTCGTATACGAATTGAGGTCGGTTTCTAACTAATAATTTTGAATTCAAATATTATTTTTGCAAGTTAAGTGTTTGACCCTTTGAGGTGTTCTGTTATACAGCCAAGCACGGTTCTTGATTCGAGTATTTTTGTGATTGATTGCCCAAATTACGCTTCACTTCGCACGCGCTTGGCTTTCCGAAGTACCGGTTGAAAATGACTTTAAGGACTAGTGAATAGTGATACAGTACTGACTTTGTGTATTCGAGTATAATATGATGAATCTGCGTTTAAGCTCTGGAAGACAAGTTGAGGAATCTACCTACAAATACCCCGTAGCTGTTGCTATATGTTTATTTCCTCCCAAAAAAAAATATATAAAAAAAAACGAAATCGGAATCGAATCCCTGGTGTCTTACATGTAAAATATAAAGTACAAGTTTGGTCGATATTTTTATACACAGTCCGGAAGTTCTATTCAAATTGGATTTTTCGTACATCTGCCATTTCAAATTCTCAACCCCATTATTCTTTTTTTATAACATACAATATATACAGTGGATTCTCGTTAACACGAAGTCGACGGGACCGAGATTTTTCTTCGTGTTAACGGGGTTTTGTGTTAACGAACACATGCAAAATATAATATATATTGTCCAAACTGGCATTTTTTGGAGTCAAACTGACATTTTTTAAGAGTCAAACTCACATTTTTTGGAGTCAAACTCACATTTTTTAGAGTCAAACTCACATTTTTTAGAGTCAAACTCACATTTTTTAGAGTCAAACGGACATTTTTTAGAGTCAAACTCACATTTTTTACAGTCAAACTCACATTTTTTACAGTCAAACTCACATTTTTTACAGTCAAACTCACATTTTTTACAGTCAAACTGACATTTTTTAGAGTCAAACTCACATTTTTTACAGTCAAAATGACATTTTCTAGAGTCAAATTGACATTTTTTAGAGTCAAATTGACATTTTTTTTTAGAGTCAAACTGACATTTTTTAGAGTCAAATTGACATTTTTTTTTAGAGTCAAACTGACATTTTTTTGATTTTCTATACATTTGCACCGACGATAAATGAAATTTTTCATTTGGAGAAGCAAAATCAGTTCGTGTTAACGGGGTTTTACTTCGTGTTAACGAACAAAAAATGTATGGGAAAGCCTATACTGTAGTTTGGGACTGCAATGTTGCTTCGTGTTAACGAGAAATTCTTGGTAATGGCGTTCGTGTTAACGAGAATTCACTGTATTTTTATTTTCTTTGATAATATTTTGCTGGTTGGGCTTTTAAGTTCTTGCCAAAGCGTTTGTGCATCAAAATTTCATATTGACACGAATTATTTCTTATGCTTTTTAAAAGTGATAAATTTTTTTTGGGGTTATTTGGTTATAAATCTTAAAATAGGCCACGGTCTTGTGATTTTGACTATACAGCCAAATATGGTTGTTACATTGCAATTTTATTTTACAATGTGCAATTAACTGGAGACTTTTGTACGTTATTATATTTTCTTTTATCTATGTCGGAAATTTGACGATGAGTGCCGCTTGTCATCATTTATCTTGTACACTGTAGAGCAAGCTCTCTAGAGGCAGTCATCATTGATTATCACGGTTATAAGGAGTTTATTTAATATAATATACCAACATTTGAGTTGTTTTCTTAATAAAAAAAAACGGTTTTTTAAGAGCGGCTTATCCAATCAGAAAGGGCGTATGTGCTATTTCTCAAACTAGTTTCAGCTTTTTAGTTTATCGCTCTAGATACATAAATTTAATGTAGCTAAAATGATAAAAAAAAATTTAGGTTGTGCATTTTTTATTCTGGTATATTTGTTGTATTGGAGCACACAAAGGGCTAAACTTGAACCGTTTACATATTTAATCTAAATTTGTCTAGCAGTTTGAATTGTTTGACATTTAGTAGCTAAAAAAGATACAAACCACCAGAAAAGCTTATGGTAATAGAATTGTATCCATGACTGATTTTTACACGTTTTTAATGGCTGTGTGGTGTCCATACGTCGTGTTTTTCTTAGCGAAAATAATAATAAAAAAATCTTAATCTGTCTGCCATGTGCACGACAACAAACAACCGTATTTACATGATCGATTGTAAGTAGATGGTGGATTTTTTTTTACCATCGTTTTTTTACTTGTTTCTGCTCCCAAACTCTATTCGCTTTGTGTTTCAGAGGAGATAAAATGCTTTGATAGGAATATAACGGTGTTTTGACTGATTTCTTGTCTACCACCAGGCTATGGCAAACACACAAGTGGACGCCAAAAGATAAGAAGTTGAAAGGGTATCGGTGCAATAAGCAGTATGCACTCGAACCGGAAGGAAATCTGAAGCATCTTTGAACACTTCAATGAACACTGCGCTGAGTCTTTGACCAATAACTTATTATCGATATACATGTCAGTGCGTGACTGTAGGAACTGTAAGAACTGTTTGCCATCCTGTGATTCTATGCAATCTAAGTTACCACTTTTTTTTTTTTTGTCTTTTTAACATTTTCACGTACTGTATTTTTGTTGTTTAACGATTGACACAGACGTTGGAACTAAGTGTGTGGCAGTTGCAAGAATAGTGGATGAGATTACATAGTCAAAAGCTGTGTGAAGGGGAAAAGAAATTGAAGCCACTTGAGAGAAATTTTATCAGCTTCTTCCTAGTTTTTAAAAGTTTTTTTGGATTTTATCCATAAACATTAAGCGAAAAGTTTATCATTTTATCAGGATTGTTTATTTTAAGCTTTCAAGATTAAAGCTGCACTGGTTATGTTTATAGACTGCACTGTGGAACTGGTGCTTGATGTTTGTGCGAAATTGGACGACGATGGACAGTAATGGCTTATTTTTATGTTGTATGAGGTCAACCACACAGATGCCGCACAGCAATATGGTTAAATTCCGATTAAAATGATCGTTAAAGAGATGTTTTTTTTCTCTAAATAGATATGTAGCCGTATAATTTCTAGTAATAAATGTCTACAAATTATTATGTATCACTACCAACTTTGATGATCATTAAACGTTTGTGTGCCAACTTAAACATCCTTTCCAGAAATTGTGGTTTGCTGCCAGCTATTGAAATTTATTGGCAAATGAAATCAATATATTGTACAGTAAGCTTAGAAATTTATGTGACTGTTTATAATAATTGCCTCGTATCTTTTGATATTATTTTAAAAATTATGGATCGGCGCGGCGGTATGGAAGATTCCACAGTGGCTGCGTGTTTTCTTTGTATATATACACAAGTATTTTTATATGTATTTTATATACTGTATACAAAATAAAACGCAAGTTGAGACCGCCAAGTGTTTGCAGCCTGTCTGTCAACTTTGGCTGATGCTTTTTTCACTGTACACACTGTGTTTGGCGCATATAATGTTTGCGATTCTAGTTTGCGCGTTAAAGGTTGACAGCTGCGCCTATTTCATTCTTCTAAGTATATGTAAATGGGGTGGGATAGTCTCAAGTATTAAAGGGCTGGTGTCATTTGTATAACCTTTAGTGGTAACGTGAGTGACAAGATGATGTGCCTGAAGTTAATGGTGAAATACCGTTTGCACACACGGTATTGCACTGCACCTTAACGCTTGATTATTACAGTATGAGCTCATATTTCAAAATACGCAAACATAGCAAATCCTATAACGTCGGATAAGACAAAATATTGGGCTTAAATTAAGTATAAATGAGCTTTTATTATCATTCCATGGTCGTTCGCTAACCTACCAATTCCGGGTAGCATTGATGATTGGGGGAAAATGCGCATTATTTTGGGTCCCCTTCACGTTTTGTATAGATCCTCTGCTTCCATGGTTACCAATTTGATATCGCATTCATTTCCCTCTTGCTTTTCACGTTGAATTTTTTCTTCTTCTTCCTGTTGTTGTTTAAGCATCATCTATGCCGTTTATGTTTAATGTAGTATACATAGAAATAATTTAAGTTTATTTATAACTGGTGAAAAAAAAAATGTAATTGGGAATGAGTGGTATATCTGCTGTAATTGATGCTTTCCAATTTCAGCTTTTCAAAATTCGTATAATAATTCATTTCATGTGTTTCGTTTGTTTATGATATGCGATTTTATGCCATTGTAAAAGCTGTTTCTGGACTAAAAACGTTATTTTTTTGGGTTTCTTGTTAACGGTGAACTTTTTGTTTATTTTTTTCGTTTTGTGTAAATATTAATGGAAATTATTGAGGGAGGGGAACTGAAAACTGAAAATGTTTGCTTTCTGTCTGTACCATAAGGAAAAGAGATACAAGTACCATTGTATGTTGAGGAAAAGGTTTGTTGTTGCTAAACAAGCATGGAAACGACTGTTTATGGAAAATAAACGTGAAAAAGCAACACACAACGCAATGTGGTTTAACTATAAAGCCTGTCTGATGATACAAAATTCTTCTCGTTTGTTGTGTTAGCGGACTGAATAACGTGTGTGTGTCTTGATCTTCTTCCTCCCACTACTGTATTTTCATTTTCAAACAGCACTGCAATCACACTTTTAAATCATTTTCAACAATACACCAGGGCAGAATGCTATAATTGGGAATTTAACTGCAAAAGTTTAATGAACTCATATGCATCTTAGTTTAGATTTTTATCAGACTCGAAATTCTTACTTTCTTTCATTCCAAGAAACAGCTGTACAACTCTTACTAACCTTACTTACAAAATTTTTTATTAGAGATAAAAGTAGATTTTTTTAAAACCATTTTTTAATGGACAGCATTTTAAAATTTTTTAGTTTGCACTTCAGACAGATTTTTAATTTATTTTTTGAATATTTTAGATTTATGTTGTACCGACACTGTATTTTTAATATAAACATAATCTTTCGTCAAGGGAAGGAAAATCCGATTGGGCTCAAAATTTTGCAAATCATTAATTTTCGAAGACTAGCACTCTAGGGCCTTTAATTCCCTTTCCCAGGGTCTCTGTAATGGTACTGCTTATTCATTTTGGCGAGGTTGATAACTCATTGTACTCGTATAGTAGTGGTACGTACTAAACTACAATATAGCGGTTTTTTATTTAACGAAAATTCAATCAACTGGTTTCCTGGACTGTTGATCTGAAAACGCCATCATCATGATGATAGCAGGATGTAATATCTAACTAAAATGTGCGAGTGTTGAATATCCATTTTGTTCGACGGCAGCTGCTATTCTGTTTGGCAAATTAAACATGTCTTTTTTTTGAGAAAAATGGAACCTGTCATCCAACCAACGTTTTGCTCTTCAAGTGCAGTGCATTGATGTGTATTCAATATGAAATTGTGCTTCTCATGAACACTGAACAGAATGGCGTTGTAAACGCACGTGTGTGCTATCCTTTGCTGAATTGTGAACATTGGTGGGCTGGGAGGGTGAGCGAATAAAAGCATCGGTTCTCTTTGGTTGTTGGGAATACAAAATAACAGAGAAAAATCTCCTTGTTTTAGGGGATGTTGAATTGGTAGCCCAACCATGATTTAAAGCTGCCATGTGCGTTCATGGATTAATTTAAAAGCTTTTGTACGTGTGATATGCGAATGTCAGGGGTTTTTTTTTACTGTTTTTGAATGGAATTAGTTACTCCAAGCTAAATCTACGTGTAAAAAAAGTGTTTGGATAGAGAGGGACTGAATTGAAAAAAGTCTAAGTGAAATTTAGTCTAAGTTATAGGTGATATAAGGGTTGTTGAGCGTCAAATTTGATTTAGGAAAATTTTTTCTTTATAACCCAACTTTGATATTGGATTTGGTTATGAAATTAGTTGATGCTGAAAGCTCCAAACTGGAGAAACTGTTGCATATACCGAAAATTTCCTAATTGCATTACGAATCCCACAGTTGGCGATCATTCTTTATGATTTCAGAGATGATTTTTTACTTCAAAAATGTAAATTGGAAGCAAAATGTTTTGTGTGGAAATTAAATACGATTTTCTGTTTTCATTGTTGAAGTTCACTTCATTTCTATTAGTGTGCAAACTTGAAATTAATGGGCAAATATTTGTATTTACGAGTAGTGCTTCTTAACTGCAATGTTTTTCTAATGAAATTTATTAAACATGATGAGCAATTCTGACTTTTGTACGTGTGTTTTATTCCGAGTGGATTTAACTTTGAATGTTATGCAGTATTTTAGTTAATAATTCCAAATGGGATGCTTTGTTAATGAAGTTTTATTAATGCAGTATCTTAAAACTAACGAAGTCTTTTCTGTACTTGTTTATGCTTTTGATCTTTTCTTTTGCTGTAGCGGTGTTGTGGCAGCCAATAGCAACGAAGCAGCTACTTGGTGTGAAACTAAAATGCTTCTGAATTTATAATGTTGATTTTATGTACCATTTACATAAATTGCATACACAAAAAGTAACAAATTATAATAAATAAATTTTTTCTTGCTACTCTTGTAGTGTATCTTATCTGGTTTTTAAATGTTAAAATATGGCTTACTTGGCATGTTTATATTATTATACTTGGTTCACTGTCCATTTACAGTAAAAACTTGACAAAGTTCAGAGAAGTGTAACTATCTTGTATTACCCGATAGATGCTTAGTTTCTTAAAATTACTCTTCTGTGAGCTTAGTTGTTGACTCTTTAAATAAATAATCTCCAGCTTGCAAATCTGACGTTTCCGTAAAGAAATTCAAAACTTTGTTTAGATATTGTATACTGTACTATTTTTGCTGGTAGGAAGTTAAAATTAAGCAAAAAAATATTTTTAGGAATTTTATTTTAATGCTAAATTACTCTTCTAGTTGTGTTATTTAAATTACTTTATGAACAAAAATAAATATGAGAAGATAATCATACGGAAATATTTTTTTTGAAGGAATAATTTAGCGTTAATATACAAGTACAACACAGTGTAGTTGTCACTTAAGGTATTTTATGATGACATTTATATTAAAATATTTTTTTTTGTAAATTTCTGTATAAATTTAAATGAATTTGACACCGAATTATTCTAGCTATTATTAATAGTCTTAAAAGTTACAAGTCATTAGTAGAATTTTTAACTTGATAAAGCAAATTTTTATACTTTTTTTTACTTTTTTTTTTAATAATCTGATATTTTAATGCTGATTTATAGGAATATTTGCTTTTTTTTATTCTTCTGTAAGTGGAATTTAGGCGAGGAAACCGTTTTGTCGATCGATAGATTTTATCTGCTTTAAAAATTTAAGATTCATCTTTATGAGAGGGCATGTTTCTTACGTGTTTTTATATTTGTTATTAGGTATTACCAACTCTTAAGCCGTTTTGAGCACACGCATTTATTTATTCTTGCAAACATCAGTTGTTGATTGGATAACGAAATCTTTCGAGAATTAAAGAAAAGAGAGAATGCTTCTTTTTATTTATTTATTATTTTTTTTTAATTTGTTTTATCCAGTTAATATGCCGTGTATATATACACCATATCTGTTCTTGACATTTGCTTTCCAAAAACGGAAGTTTTTAAAAGAGTTAACAGTACGTGCATTCCACCTTCTTGCTGATACTTCACCACTAAAAACTAATTAAGAAAATGGAGTTAAAGAGTTACTTTTCGTTCATTAGAAAATTCCCAGTGAACCTATAAATTTGTAGATTTCTTAACAATGGGTGATGTAAATTTATTCGATAGGCACCATTTTCTGGCTTTTCTCTTATTCGCTTTTTGATGCTGGAATTAGCTGGGCTGGAAATCGCTTTAGACAGCTTTTTGGAAAATTAACAAAGTTATTAACTCGGGGAGAAGAAAAAAAATATACAGTACAAACTTAATGCTTTGTGACGGAAGGCGAACTTTATAATCAATGCCACACTCGAAATACTGAAGTTTGTTCAACTAATTGTTGTCTATAATCGAATCAACAGTCATTTTTAATGAAAGAGCGTATGGATGCTCATTAGATGCATGTTTTGTTAACCAATTTCCTGAAAGCCTGTACTTACAGTTAATGCTGTACGTGCCAAAGCACTTGCTCAGGCGATTTATAGGATGTTCTCATCATTATGCAAGGCTTTTATTTTTGCACAAGTGATATAATTATAACTTGGATGTTTAATGTTCAGGCACCAAAACGACGTGTGGATGTTTTATTTGAAATTAACCTGATGAGACCGCTGCTTTTCTGGGTCCATGAACTTCTTAGAAATTTATTTGGTGTCTGTCTTAACTTAGTTATTTGGTGTTGGTTATGGACATCTTGTCAACCTGTTGTAGGCGACAGTATACAAAATTAATACGGCATAAAAAAAAGCATTGCACTAGACTGCACTTTGATGGTTTGCCAAAGTTACACTGTACTTATGCATTCTAGATGGTCTCTTTGGCTAATGGACGTGTCTGGTTGCCGTGGAAACGGTCTTTGTGATGCTGGGATAAAAAAAATGTTTAATGGGAATTGTTGTTAGTGCTGGAATTTCAATTACTCTCATTTTATACTATATGTCGTATATTTTGGTGTATTTTAATAGCTTACATTTCCCATTTAATTCTTTATCACGAACTGCCGATACTATTGTTCAGATGTTTTTTAAGAAGTAAATTAGCAAAAAATGCAAATGCGTTGAAGGAATTTTTGAAATTGTTTTATTAACTTAAGAAGTTCGACTAAAATGTTGAGTTGTGAAACGAATGTAAACGAAAACGTCACTTGAAATCCTTGAATATCATTGGAGAGAGAAATTAAATGACTAAAGTTTATTTGCAACTCTAAACATCTTCCTGTGCAAATGCGTCTTCCTGAATAAATTTACTTATTTTAATGGTTAATCACTTTCTGAATGTAAAATTTATGTAAAAGTTTGACTTAGTTTCATGTTATTTATATGTTTAATCTTTAGTTTTCAAAGTAAGGAAGTCTTTGCCGGTGGTAAGAATGGCAGATACGATTGTTGTCGGTTTTAAATAACAATAAATTATCCTTTTTATGCTAAAATACGCAAATTTTTATTTCATTTCCACTGATATTGTAATTTGAAACATTTTGATTTATCTTAACTTTAATACTTGTTTGTCTAACATCTTAATTCATTATCACTTTTATCAATGATGTCTTAAATATTTGAAATCTCAATTTCTTGTTGTTAGTTTTTAATGAGACATGAGCAGCCGCTATTTAATAAATTAATACAGTAAGTGGAATACTAAACGTTAATGGATTTGTTATTTTTTATGTAAGTTTATACAGTATAAAACAGAGCTTAAACTATAATATAAACTACGTGCTTTTATATGTGTTTGCACTGTCGATTGCGTGTTTACATTCAACAGTGTTCAAACAATTTTCTCTTGAAAATCTGAAGAACTTCGACATTAGGTTTTATTGAACCAATATTAGACACACCTGTTTTACAACGAATAAGTGTGTTGATGCACGAACACATGAACAAATAGGTCGATATAATTTGAGATGTTATTCCGAATTTTCAAACGTAAAGTGGAATTTTTCTTTCTTTTTTGTTTAGTGAGATTTAGTTATCGAAAATCCGTGAATTTTGTTTATGCGAATTTTTTTGTGTGCCATTGACATTCAATAATTTTATCTTTTTGAAAGTTTAAAACCACTTTTTAAAAGTAGGAATATGAAACTGTTTTCTTTGTTTTGGCTGTGAAATGAGATTCAATAGATAAGAATTTTCTTCTTCGCATTTATAATATTTAAAGTGGAGGTTCCTCTTGTACACTTTCTCGCCACAGGAGTATCAAACCTGATGGAAATTGGAGATCTTCTTCGATTATATTCTTTTTTCTTTGCCACCTCCCTTAATACTGTCGAGAAACATAAGATTAGCAAGGTGGAACCCCCATTATTTAGCATGTACACATAGTATTTTGTGGTTGGTCGGTCGTCGTCGTTGTAAAGACGCACCTTTTCAAATGCTCAAGTGCCTATTCACCACCTGGTGTTTTCGTGCTGAAAATTTTCAGGGACTCGATGGGCTGGATACATGAAACAAGCATTACTTTCGAGGATTGTTGATATACCCCAGGTGTTCTCACTTAAGAGCTAAAATCTATCACAAACCTATCGGTGTAATTTAGCAAAATGCTCTCGTTAAAACGCTCTTAACCTTCGTGCATTAAAACGAATAAAAAACTAGCAAACATGTTCTTTAGCTTGATCGCGTAACAGAACTCAAGTGGGTTTGAAATTCGCTGGTGTTTACGAGCTATAACATGTAACGACAAGCAGTTGTTGTGCCGTAAACAAAATAAAAGGTATCCTATAAAATAACAGAGATATGGAGGTTGTTATTACATTATTTATTAAATTTAAGAGCTCCTTCTTTTTGATATTTGTCTCTTTCAGATGATGGAAATGGCAAATACAGTACTGGGGATTAAAATTGCAATTGATTTCCCAGTCTTCTTTGATTAATTTCAACAAAGAAAGAGGAAAAAAACTAATTGTAAATATTTACTTGATCAAAAATATTTACTTTTCTAAAGTCAAAAGTCGTTTTCTTAACAAAATCTTGTGCTATTTGCTCAATAGAGAAACGAGACTGAGTTTTATTAGTTTCAATATCAATCTGTCTGGTTTACAAATTCAACGGTTTTGCTGTTTAGTTAAATTGCATTTGACAGTAGCAGTAACTGGATACGGTTTGCATTGCAACGAACTCTTGTAACTTAACATAAGAGATAAAATGCAATTAAGTAACGCAATTGTCTGGTTTTCTGGTTGTAAGTTTTGTGTTGCAAAACAAACTGCAAATTAGTATCATTCTTAAGCACTTTATTGTTTACGAGTAGTTTTAACTTTGTATCGTGCAAAAATTATTGTATACAAGTGTAGTTTGTATTCGTCAGTTTTCTCTGGATAGAATTGATTGTTTCTATCTTAAAAGATAAAATTGTTGCTGGTTGGAAGAATCTCTCTTCTATTTACAATTGCTTAAAATTTTATTCTTGTATGCAAGTTCTTGTGTCCTCGTATTGCATATGGGTGTGCGTGCACTGTTTACTGTATGCATTGCCAGTAGTGTTGTTATTGCTTTCAATTCAACTGAGTGTAGAAGTTATTATGAAACTAGCATTGATGTTACGATCACGCTAAGGATGGTAATGGCTGTCATAAAACAGACACCATCATTTCTTTTGCGTTTTGCTTAGCTTTGATGCGCAATCTTCACTCTCCCGCCTACTTTTATTCATTTCTCTTTGGAAAGGTCCATCAGTTTATATCATTGAAAAAGCAACTTCTTTTTATTTTCGTCTTTTGTCATCTTTAAGCTAGATATGTTGTCTTTTAACTTTTTCAAGTGTTTGCAATTTTATTATTTTTACTTCTGACATCCCTTTTTTGAAGAACCGAGACTGTTTATTTTATGTGATTTTTTTATAGTTTTTTTTTTTTTTTTTAAATAAAGCACTTGCTTTTATGAAATTTTTAAATATTAAATAAATACTCCCCAACATGTTTTTTAGATTGCAATATTGAGTACTGGTGGTATTTGGTGCTGCAAAACCAGATTAGAAATCTAATTTTTGCAAATTCGACAACAAATCCAATGCATTTTTTTGTTTTTGTTTTTTACTCTGCAGAGTTTTGTTTACTGGTTTAAATTTAAAAGCGTAAAAACAGCTTCAAAGTTACTATAAATAAAAATGGAAACATTTATTAAACTTAAAAGTAAAGCCGCTTCCTTTATCGCTGCATTTGAAGACTCTGAGTTTCAAATCGACCATTAAGTTCCAACTAAAAAGACTAAATGAAGCAGCTACATTTTACATTTTAATGCATTTTACACGTTGTTGATTCACAACGCTATATGACAGCATAAATTGAAATGCATTACCATGCACAACACTGTAAAACATTTCTTTTAAGTTCGTAACATAAGGAAAATTATTTGATGAATGGCTTTGCAAATGCATAAGTTCGAAGAAATTCTTTAATATGATGTTAAATATAGATTTCTTTATATCTGGCTATCAATGGCATCACATTTTGAGTACATTTAGTTGTTTATATACCAAATGTGAAACGCATTACTGTATGTTCTATCAAGATTCCAATATAAGATTAGAAATTATCGATTGAGGTAACTTAGGTTTTGTTCATTAATCGTCTCTACCACTCAAACACTAGTTCTTTTGTGTATGTGTTTGACGCAATTTGTGTTTGGCTTCATTAATCAGTATTGGACATCATGAATGAACGGTTCTCTCTTGTCTGTGATAACAAAGAGAAAATCAAAATTTTATTGTATCGACAGTCACTCGTTGCTTGAAAGAATCTTAGCTCTCCAGCGACGGTTTTGTCTTTTTTTGTCTTTGCAATTCGATAATGTTAATAATTTTGCACACTGTGTAGATAAGCTTAAAGTGTTGTGCAAGTTCTCCTGTGAAGTTGTGGTCAGTTCCGAAAAGATAAAGCATTTTGATATGGCCATTTGTAACTGTAATAATTACTCTGGCACATTGCAGCCCGTTATTCATTGCTTTTAGTTTACTTCCTACTGTTACAAAAATTAATTACAATGAAAATAACAGAAATGAAGCATCGAGTTATGTATCTGAAAAATAATGGGCAGTTTAATTTAGTGTTTGCAAGGTGATTTTATAAATTGGAACACCTTTGGAACTGGATAAATGATAAAAATCGGTGTTCCTATTTAGCAAATCAGCTGGTAAATTTATTATTGTTGTTTATGACTTGAAATTGCTTCGCACATAAATGCGAATTTCAGACATCGTAATTCTTCACTGTGTTTGAGTTGGTCATAATATGCTTTTTAACTCATGCGTTACGTATTTTGGTGACTCCTGATTTTGAGAAAAGAATGTCTGAGTGTGTGTATTGGGGTGTGCGGTACACTTTACATTAAGAGTCCATTTACAGATTTCTACCGTATGTTCTATCGATAATGATACATGCAGACAGACATTGCTTTTACTTGATGATTAATGTGTTGTGCAAGTTCCAGCTGCTGCTTTTGTCTTGACCCAAGCAGTCTACCGCAAAGTAATAGCTGTTACCGAGAGAAATTTCTGAAACTATTAAAAATCTCTTGTTATAGTTTTGGGGTAGCATAAGGAGACATATGGAATGAATATAGCCTACAAATTCAAACAAACTAAAAATCTCGCTTTTGATAGCGTTTTCACAGCTGTGACGAAATAAACACGTCTTTGAAAATAATGTACCATAATAATAATAATTTTTTTTTTTTTTTGTGTGTCTTCATGGAAAACGTGTGGCGCATCACATCCTTTTTCACTTCCAACTAATGGAAAGCAATTAAGACACATTAAAGCAGATGCTTACTGTATTGACAGAGCGTAATACTGTGTACTACTGTACTGTAAAAGTCTGTTAAATGAGAGTAGGAATTGGTTAACATTTTAATTAATGCGCCTGCGATAATTAAATGCCATATGCGGTTTTGTGACAGAGCTCCATTCCAGTAATTGCCAGAAGAGAGACCTTCATCTTACGTAATAAACAACCACACATTAATTAAATACCAAGGCTGCTTTACAGTATTTATTTAATGTATTTTGATAAGTGCAAAAATATTACGTTTTAACTATTTTAATAAACACTCACTGTATTTTTTTAAAATTTGGATGAAAAGCAGCCATTATTTTTTCAAAAGTAAATTAAGATTGGATGCGTAATGCACTTAATTTGCATTTTAGTATGTCTTAAGTTATAATGGCTTCCATTATTAGTACAAGTCTGAAAAGGAAACTAACATGAGACTGAGAGTTTTGTTAATAAGATTACACCATGTTCACTGGATAATAGAATAAAAGACACATTATAGTTTAGAAGAGCGTAATAACGTGGCGTTTTCAATGAACTTTTATGATGTCGATTTTATTAATAACTTTTTGATCCTGCTGATCTACTTTTTGATCTACATTAGCTAACTTAAAGCAAGTTTGGTTTAATTATGAAAACTGTTGAGATTTATTTAGAAAGCAAAATAAATTGGGATTTTGGGAGTTGTAGAGCTCATCATCATGGTAATACTTTTATGTAACATAATATACTGTGTAGTTTACATATACAGTAGTTATGTTATGTGTGTGCAATTTCTAAATTGCATTTCCTTGTCTATTGTGCGTGTGAGCTAAATTCGGTTCCAGTTTGATGAAGTGTTTCATTTTGTTGAGTGGAAACCAAATTTTCCGGTGGCCAATTCAGTTTAATAACTCCTTTTTATTTTTTTTAAATAACACTAAATTCATTTGAAATTAGTTGACTTGCGCTTTTTATTTGTTATTTTGGGCGTTACTAAAAATACACTAATAACTTTGAGTGGCGTTGGTTGAAAATTATTTTTTACATTTGTTATTATATGCTTTTTGAATTATGCATTCAACTGTCAACGTTAGAGCTGTAAATTATCAAACTCGAGTTTTGCTTCTGTTTGACATTTTTATACATAGTTATATCAGGTTATAGAGGAACACATCTGTAATATGTAAATTGGCTGGTCATAATATAATGATCTAATTTTTTTTTAGTTTTTGCAATAGGATTTAACAATGAAGGAAAATTACAATTATTTCTCTCCTTATACACTGTAGATTGTGGAAGATTTAATTGAATGCAAAATATGTTGGTGAGGTTGGTGATAATTTAAAATGGTGATGTGGGTTTTTTATTATTAAAATATTTCATTAAGCTTTGCGTGATAAAATAATTATTTTATTATTCGATTGATACATTGATACAGCTTGTTTGACTAGTTCCGGTGACATTTTATGTTTTAGCATTTTTTATACGTTTGGTTTTTGATGTACAGTGGATTCTCGTTAACACGAAGTCGACGGGACCGAGATTTTTCTTCGTGTTAACGGGGTTTTGTGTTAACGAATACATGCAAAATCTACTATATATTGGCCAAACTGACATTTTTTTTGGAATCAAACTGGCATTTTTTAGAGTCAAACTCACATTTCTTAGAGTCAAACTCACATTTTTTAGAGTCAAACTGGCATTTTTTAAAGTCAAACTGACATTTTCTAGAGTCAAACTGACATTTTCTAGAGTCAAACTCACATTTTTTAGAGTCAAACTTACATTTTTTAGAGTCAAACTCACATTTTTTAGTGTCAAACTGGCATTTTTTTAGAGTCAAACTGACATTTTTTAGAGTCAAACTGACATTTTTTAGTGTCAAACTGGCATTTTTGTAGAGTCAAACTGACATTTTTTAGAGTCAAACTCACATTTTTTAGAGTCAAACTGGCATTTTTTAAAGTCAAACTGACATTTTCTAGAGTCAAACTCACATTTTTTAGAGTCAAACTCACATTTTTTAGAG